>JAJOOO010026707.1:0-17129 GCA_029582685.1 Solanum piurae
GGCGCTGTGCCTTGATCCCACCAGCCTCGAGGCACTGTTCCCCGAGGCCTCCCTCATCCCACACTCGAGGCGCCGTGCCCCGAGGCCCCCTCCCCTACCCTACCCTCAAGGCACTGTTCCATGAGGCCCCCTCCCCCCACCCCATCCTCGAGGCACCGTTCCTTGAGTCCCCCTCACCCTACCCCTGCCTCAAGGTGTCGTACCCCGAGGCTCTCTCACCCTTCACCCCACCCCAGCTCCGAGGCATCCTTCCCTAGGGCCCCCCACCCCTGCCTCGAGGCGCCGTTCCCCGAGTCTTCCCCCCATCATAGCCTCGAGGCTCCCCTCTCCGAGGACCCCACTCACCCCAACCCACGACAGCGAGGCTCCCTACCCCAAGGCCCCCACCCACCCCAGCCTCGAGGTGCCGATCCCCGAGGCCCCTTCCCCCCACCCCCGCCTCGAGGTGTTGTACCCCGAGGCACTCCACCCCACCCCATCCTCAAGGCGTCGTTCCCCAAGTCCCCTTCCGCACCACCCTTGCCTTGAGGTGCCGTTCCCCGATGCCTCCTCCCCACCACCGCAGCCTCGAAGCGCCGTTCCTAGATGCCCCCTCCCCACCATCGCAGCCTCGAGGCGCCATTCCCCGATGCCCCCTCCCCACCACCGCAGCTTCAAGGCGCCGTACCCTGAGGCCCTCTCCCCACCACCCCAACCTCGAGGTGCCGTGCCACGAGGGCCCTTCCATCCCGCCCCGAGCGTCGTGTCCTTACGACTTCTGCCACCCCAACCTCGAGGCGCCGTTCCTCGAGGCCCTCACCCACCCCAGCCTCGAGGTGCCGTTCCTCGAGTCCCCCACCCACTCCAGCCTCAAGGCACCGTACCCCGAAGCCCCCTCCCACCTTAGGCTCGAGGTGCCGTTCCCCGAGGCCCCCACCCACTCCAGCCTCAAGGCGCCGTGACCCGAGGACGCCTCCCAACCCAGCCTACAGGCGCCGTTTCCTGAGGCCCCCAACAAGTCCAGCCTCGAAGCGCCGTTCTCCTAGGCCCCCACCCACCCCAGCCTTGAGGCGCCGTTCTCTTAGGCCCCCACCCACTCTATCCTTGAGGCGTCGTTCCCCGAGGTCCCTACCCACCTCTGCCTCGAGGCGCCGTTCCCAGAATATCCTACCCACCCCTGCCTCGAGGTGCCGTACCCAGAGGCCATATTTCCACTCACACTCATAGCCTCGAGGCGCCTTGCCCCACTCAATCACATCCTAAGCCTTGAGGCGCCTTACCCCCCACTCACACCCACAACCTTGAGGCGTCGTGCGCACCACTCACACCCCTAGCCTCGAGTCGTCGTGCCCCTTCCCCTGCCTCGAGGCGCCGTGCCCCATTCCCCCTTCCTCAAGGTGACATTCCCTGAGGCCTCACATCCCCTACATCAAGGTGCCGTGTCCTACAAACCCCCTCGAGACGTCATGCCCCGAGCCCCCTCCCTTGCCTCAAGGCTTCGTGCCCCGAGCACCCTCTTGCCTCAAGATGTCGTGTCCCTCACCCCTCTTCCCCCAATTACACCCACTGCCTCGAGGCACCGTGCCCCCACCCCCAGCCTCGAGCAGTCGTGCCCTCCACCCAATCACACGCCCAACCTCGAGGCGTTGTTACCCGAGTCCCCTTCCCACCACAGCTTGGAGGCGTCGTTCCCTGAGGCCTCCTCCACCCCAGCCTCGAGGTGTAGTTCCCCGAGGCCCCCTCCCAACGCAGCCACAAGGCGCCATTCCTAGAGGCCCCCACCAACCCCTGCCTCGAGGTGCCGTTCCTCGAGGCCCCAAACTCAGCCTCGAGGCGCCGTTCCCCGAGTCCCCCACCCACCCCAGACTTGAGGCGATGTTCCCCAAGGCCCCCACCCAAGCCTCGAGGTAACGTTCCCCGAGACCCTCACCCACCCCAGCCTCGAGGCGCCGTTCATTGAGAACCCCACCCACCCCAGCCTCGAAGCTTCGTTCCCCAAGGCCCACACCCACTCCAGCCTCAAGGCGCCGTTCCCCGAGGCACTTTCCCACCCCATCCTCGAGGCGTCGTTCTACGAGGGCCCCTCCTACCCTAGCCTCGAGGTGCCGTTAGCCGAGGGCCCCTCCCCCCGCAAACGCAAAGCGTCGTTCCCCGTGTACTCCTCCCCCGTAGCCGCGAGGCGCCGTTCCCCGAGGTCCCCCTTCCCCGCCACCTCAGCTTCGAGGCAAAATGCACCAACCCCCACTTCAACATCGAGGCGTCGTCCCTTGATCCCCCCTCCAGCCTCGAGACACTGTTCCCTGAGGCCTCCCCCACCCCATCCTCGAGGCGTTGTGCCCCGAGTCCCCCTCCCTTTATCCCAGCCTCGAGGCGCCGTTCCTCGAGGCTCTCTCCCCCCACGCCAGCCTCGAGGCGCCGTTCCCCGAGTCTATCTCACCCAACACCAGCCTCGAGGTGTCGTACCCCGAGGCACCATCCCCTCATCCTATTCCAGCCTCGAGGCGTCGTTTCCCAAGGCCCCCACACCCCTGCCTTGAGGCGCCATTCCCCGAGTCCTCCCCCCCACCACAGCCTCGACGCTCCCCTCCCCGAGGCCTCCACCCACCCCCACCCATCGCAGAAAGCCTCCCCTTACCGAGGCCCCCACCCACCCCAGCCTCGAGGCGTCGATCCCCGAGATCCCCTCCTCCCACCCTACCATCGAGGTGTCGTGCCCCGAGGCCCTCCACCCTACCCCAGCCTCAAGGCGTCCTTACCCAAGGCCCCCTCCCCACCACCCCTGTCTCGAGGCGTCGTTCCCCGATTCCCCCTCCCCACCACCACAGCCTCGAGGCGCCGTTCCCTGATTCCCTCTCCCCACAATCGTAGCCTCGAGGCATTATTCCCCGATGCCCCCTCCCCACCATCGCAGCCTCGAGGCACTTTTCCCCTATGTCCCTTCCTCACCACACCAATCTCGAGGCGCCGTGCCCCGAAGCCCCCCACCACCCCAACCCCCCTAAGCCTAAAGGCGCCGTACCACGAAGCTCTCCAATCCCGCCTCGAGGTGCCGTTCCCTTATGACTTCTCGCACCCCAGCCTCGAGGCGCCGTTCCTCGAGGGGCCCCCATCCCACCTCGAGGCACCGCGCCCTTACGACTTCTCGCACCCCAGCCTCGAGGCGCCGTTCCTCGAGGTCCTCACCCACCCCAGCCTGGTGCCGTTCCTCGAGGCGCCATTTCTTGAGGCCCCCTCCCACCTCAGATTCATGGTGCCGTTCCCCGAGGCCCCCAACCACCACAGCCTCGAAGCGCCGTTCCTCGAGGCCTCCTCCCACCCTAACCTCGAGTCGCCGTGCCCCGAGGCCCCCTCCCAACCCAGCCTCGAGGCACCGTTTCTCGAGGCGCCGTTCCTCGAGGGCCCCACCCATCCCAGTCTCAAGGCGCCGTTCTCGTAGGCCCCACCCACCCCAGCCCGAGGCGCCGTTCCCCAAGGCCCCTACCCACCCCTGCCTTGATGCGCTATTCCTCGAGGCCCTTTCTCACCCCTGCCTCGAGGTGCTGTTCCCCAAGGCTCCTTCCCACCTCAGCCTCTTGGCGTTGTTCCCTAAGGCTCCTACCCACCTCAGCTTCGAGACGCCATGCCCCGAGGCCCCCTCCCACCTCAACCTCTTGGCGTCGTTCCCCGAGCCCTCCCTCTCTCCCACCTCAGCTTCGAGGCCTCCTCCCACTTCAGCCTCTTAGCATCGTTCCTTGAATCCCCCCCCCCGCCTCAGCCTCGAGGCGCCGTGCCCCGAGGACCCCCCACCCCAGCCTCCAGGCACCGTGCCCTGAGGCCCCCTGCCCTCATCCCAATCTCGATATGTCGTTCCCCGAGTCCCCCTGCCCTCATCCCAATCTCGATATGTTGTTCCCCGAGTCCCCCTCCCCCACCCTAGCCTCGAGGCACCGTGCCCCGAGTCCCCCCCTCCCCCACCCCAACCTCGAGGCAGCATGCCCCGAGGCCCACTCCCCCCACCCCAGCCTCAAGGCGCCATTTCTCGAGGCCCCTTCCCTCCCCCACCTACCCAAATTATATCAAAATTGTTGCTAAAAATCTTGGGGTGGCCCATTTCTGCCACTATATACAGTGTATACACCTATTGTATATCACTGTATATTCTACGTATTCTGTTGTATACATCATATATACAATATATTTCCTACTACAAGGACCTGTAATGCAATTTTCCAGCCTTAAATCTGGGTCTTCAACCTGTATTTCAGCGCTTTGACTTGTATATCAATATATATACAAAACATATACAACCCATTTTTCGGACTCCTGAACTTGTAAGTAATTTTCAGCCTCTCGTACATCTGCTTTTGACTCGAAAAGGAGCAAGACTTTGAGCCTCATTGGCTTGAAGTGAAAGGCAGAAGAGGCCAAAAAAATGAAGAAGTCTTGTGGACTTGGAGTCACATGCTGATAAGAAAGAAAATGAAAAACAGAGGAGTTAATATCCACAGGCAAGATGATATATAGAATCTGTATAATACGAGTTTGACTAAATCAAAACAGTAGAACAGAAGCAAACATATACTACTTTGATAATCACAAACTTACACTAATCTGGGAAGGCATCATGTGGGATGTTTGTAAAATCACTTTTATTTAGTCAAATTCCAACTTTATGGTGACAACTTCAATAAACTTTAAACAAATAAACTATTGACCAAATTATGAGGAAATGAGAAGATAAACCAGTAGAACAGAAGAAAACATATACTACTTTGATAATTGTTTCAGCAAATTCCATGACCTCTTAATTCGACATCGTAATCTTTATGAGTTTGAACAACAAGGCTAACAAGATAAGAGGTTTACTAATAAGAATAAAGTAAGGAAAATCATACTAAAACATACAAGAACCAATGATCTTTAAAGAAAGGAAGTACCCATTTTATTTTATCATACACATACTTGAAATGATGCTAAGGAGACAAAACTTAGTTCACTAAATTTTATTCAGAACATTATAGTTCTGATCAAACACTTTCAAAGTGTGGTCCACGAGCAAGTAACAATTCAAAATAAAACACACGCAGGGTGAAAATATAACAACAAATGGAGCATTTTAAGGGCAGAATTATCGAAACCAAACAAACCCAAGACTTTTGAACTCTTTAAAGATGAGGATAATGGGGCACACAGGGTAACACTTCACAGATTCATTACCCAATCATTTAACTTAAACAAAACAGACAGTAACTAACATAGGGGGGCACCAAAAGATGTCGAAATTAACAAAGGGAAACAAAGAAATTGAAAACTTGAACAGATCAAGACATAGAGGAATAAACACACATGATTAACTTTGTTAGCAACAACACATGCTTGAACAACCCAATATACGGTTCAGCTTAAAGTAAAAAGGAAGACAAGAAGATATCAAATAAACCCACTGAATTAGCTAGTTTCTAATACCCCTTTATCTACACGAGGACAAGTATCAACAGTGACGAAACTAAACGCAGAACATTTGAAGCTTGAAGACATATGAGACATGAAAATCAAAGCAAGACAAACAAACATATGACTCAAAACGAATATGAAAATCAAGCTTGAGTAATTACAAATTCGAGTTCATACACTAGCTTAAGGCAACGAATGAATGATGACATTGAATACTGATCATTGACACCACATGTAATCAGAATGGATCCTCATTCTTAATGACATCAGTTATATTAATCTTTTCAGAAGATATGTCATGGCTGCACACTCAAACATTTCAATGAGATTTGCAAAATGATGGATAAAGTCTCTCCAAACACCAAAAAAAAAGAATGTAAGTTGATTTTTCGGAGTGTAATTGGGAGATATTTTTTGGGAGTTACATCAATGGAGCTATGTCAACTATAAGCACATACAGGACCAATTAGCATGGGATTTGAAATGAAAATGAGAAAGAGATCTAATATAGGCACTTGATAACTATCAATTGGAAGAATAAGTATGCAATTAGCAATGAGAACGAAAACAGAAACTAAAGGCACTGTTAACTACAAACTCATACATTAGGCCAATTAGCACAAGATTTGAAATGAAAATGAGAAAGAGATCTAATATTTGCACTGTTAACTACCAATAGGAAGAAAAAGTATGCAATTCGCAATGAAAACGGAAACAGAAACTAAAGGCAACCGGCACATACATAAATTCAATAAGAATTCGATTAGACAGGAACAAAATCTTGCAAGCAATCACAATTCTCCGCCTCTTTACGAACAACATCGAGACCAACATCAATCAACTCAGCGCCTTCGGTATAATGACCTTTCGCCCAGTTATTCCCAGCACCAGACTGTCTAAACACAAAGTTATCAGGACGGAAGATTTGTCCATACGAACCAGATCTGATACTATCCATAGTACCAGGCTCTAGATCCATAAGAACAGCCCTAGGAACATAACGTCCACCAGAAGCTTCATTGAAATTAGCATTGATACGTTCAAGCTGAAGATCGGACTCACCGGTAGGATCAACACCCTGTTCATCACAGATAACTTCCCAGAAAACACCAAGTTTTCTCTCCCCCCCTATAACGGCTATATGGAGCGTTGTATTTTAAGTACAGTAAAAAAGTGTGAGAGCTCTATGATTTTTTTTGGTTTAAAGAGATAATATAAACACAACTAGATACGATAACCCGTGCTAACATATATTATTTTACTTCTTTCAATTTATGTGATACCAATTAAATTTTTATATGATTTTAAAGTATTTTAAGTTGTTGATTATTCTGATTTATATGACTATTAACTTAAATTTCAAGAAAAGATATGTTACTCCATCTGTCTAAATTTATGTAACATATGTGAAATTTTGAGAGGAAACCAAATTTTAATAGGTTTTTAAAAATATTTTAAGTCGTTAATTATTATGATTTATAAAACTTAACATAATTTTAAAATAATATATATGTTACCTCGTTTGTCCCAATATATGCGGCGCATATGGAATTTTGATAGGCAAGCAAAATTTTGGTATATTTTTAAAATATTTTAAGTTGTTAATTATTATAATTTTAACGTAAATTAATATATGTTACTCTCTATGTCTCAATTATGTGACACATGAGAAATTTTGAAAGTTGATCAAATTTTTAATATATAGTTTTAAAATATCTTAAGATTTAATTATTGTGATTTCTAATAATATAAAATATAAAATCTATATAAAGTAATAGTAGTAGTCAAATTTAGGATTTCAAGATTTTATTAATAAGATGTATTTAGCAAAAACACCTCTAGTTACGTTTTTTTATTTGCATATATATCAAATCAATAGAAGTCAAGTAATATAAAACGGAGATAGTAAATAAAATTAACGGCAAATCAAGTCAAGATATGTAGAAAACGGACATGTTTTAATTAATTGCTTATTTAAGTATTTTAAAGAATATTTTGAAGAACCTCAAACTTGGATATATTTACCAAATTATATGAGACAACATAAGTAACGAAATAAATAAAGTATGGGAAAAATTGAAACTTGGAATAGCTAAAGGGTAAATTGGTCAACATTGAATTAAAGTAAAATCATATATGGGAACTATACAACAAAGCAACTATTTCTATTCTGACACTTCATTCCATTCCTGTAACATCTTATTTAAAAAATTTAATTCCAATATTTGAAAAATATTTTTCATCACACTTGATGCTCAAAAGCTACTTAAATTCAACTAAGCATAACGAGCTTCAACGATATTGTAGTAAGTATGTTCTTTTACTACTTGAATAATAACAGTTGTAAGATAAAACAAGCATAAACTAGAACTATCACGTTTTGTTGCATTTTAATTGCCATGTATAAAATTTTGCACACCGAATACGATATTTAGTTATCATTTTACAATTTTACATAGTTAACATATGTAAAAATTACAAATAATTTATGTATTATTTAATACAAGTTAAAATAATTAGTACATGAATAACTAAATTCCACATAATTAATTCTTGCATTACTTCTACCTGCATAACTCTAATCAGTAATCAAACAACCCCTTAGTACACAAGAGAATCATTGTATCAAAACCTCATGTTATACTTAGCTAACCAAAATTTGAATTGTTAAATTTATTTTTTTTAAATGAAAGTAATACAAAAGGCATGGATGGTCGTAAAACAACTTAAAAGATCTCCATTCTTCACAATAAAAAGTTAGTCAAATAAACTAGGGGAAGAGCATTTTAATCAAGTTACTAGCAACCAATGGAGGCATTTGGGAACTAGGACTTGGCTTTGTAAACATTCTTTTTTTCATCTGAAGTATACAATGCTACTTCTACCATCATCATCAACTACAGCATGAGCCAAGTAATAGCAATTATTGTACTTGGATGCATATAAGCCAATTTAAAGAATCTGAAATGTAGTACAAAGTAATGCAAGAAGAATTCTTCTACATGATAAAACTGCAGCGAAAAAACTAGAGTTATGTTCAGTTTTAACTAAAATGTATAGGATTTCCAAGGAGATTTAAAGAGTTCTCATATGAAGGCAAAGGATTTCCCCCCTCCCATTCTTCACTGTGTGGACAGTGAAACCCAGCGGCAGCATGCTTTTCCACTAAGATCACATTGTTCATGCAAGGATGTTCATATCTTAAAAACCATCTTTCGTTCCTTTTATCACACAAACCTAGTTCACTGTGAAGCCTTCAAGTTAGAATTAGAAATAACTAACCCAGCTCATTAGCTACAAGGTTATGTATTGTGCTAGAAGTGATAGAGAAAGGCAACATTTCTCACCTCTTGGTGTGTTATTTGCTGCTGCTATCCTTTTCAGAATTATTGGTACTATGAGCAGTAACATCTTTGGATTGAATACATGGGGAAAGTGGTGGGAAAGAAGGAACAGCTCGCAATATGAATTTCCGGCCAGTTTTTAAGCCTCCTCCAGATGAACTAGAACCAATCTCATTCAAATGACGATAAGGTGGAGAAACACGCTTCTTATTCGGGGAGTTTACTTTAACACCAATTTGTGGTATAGAAGAGTCCTTTAGTATTTCAGGTGTGTCATCTTCCATCACATATGGTTTCTTATCAGAGTCTAGCAATTCCAGAGTGTTCATTCCACTCCCATCAAACTGGGTCATATGGGTCATCGGTGAGTTATGCCAGCATAGCGGATCCGTGGACTGGAAATGGACAGTTTGAGGAATCAGTTGACCACCTGAATTACTTGCCCAATCCTGTGACTTTGGCAGCGCCAAAATATCATCCATGTTGCCAGTCACATGAAACCCTGGTGAAATTTCATTTGCTAACTTTGCATTGCCATAATTAAACTCATGATCGAAGGTAACAAGATCCAGCATATCACCAGTAGTTTCCTGATGTATGTCATGGTTATTAGAACTTCTAGGAGATCCTGGGGAGAGTCCGTATCTTCCAGAAGTGAACCAAGATTTTGATGCATCCACACTGCTAGAGTTGCATAGAGGTATCAACAGTAAGAGGGAAAATAAGAAAATCAATTTTTCGGGAGTAGAAATGAGAAAACCATATGAAGTACTCATGATAGGAGTTGATGGAACAACAGAAGTCACAAGGATCTTACTTTGAGTGCCGGAATGAAGATGTCAAGGGAGTTGAGTTGCATTGATTTATTGGACGACTTTGCAATAACCCACTTGTAGCTGTCACCATCTCTACCTCTTCCTCAACTGACCTCTCCAATCTTTCAGTGATGCAGTGTTTATTCACCAAATCTATACCATATTCTAAACACGAAAGGAAAAAAAAAAGAGAAACAAAAACATTAGAGAACAAAAAAACGCACAGCATAATGGTCAAGAAAGAAAATATAAGGCAGCTCAAGATCTAACACTTGATCATATCACAGTGATATGAAACATTGTTACCATGGAGGCTGTTGCAGTACAAACACTATGTTCCAGAAGTACAAAAAATTGGTCTCTCTTGTTTAGTCTGAACAAGGAAAATGTTAGCCCGACACTTTTGAATGCTTAACTACTCATTTTTGGGTAATAAAGAAAAGAAAATTCCCAAAGAATTCTATAGTAGCACAGCAAGGTAGCCCCCCTCAACGTTGAGAATACAGGAATATAGAGCAAATAGTACATGAATGGCTATAATTAATTAGATTGTATGAAAGCAAGCATGCTTTTTCTACAAGGACAGCTCTAAAACAGGATTATGGTTCAGTATGTACATACATAGCCAGAAACAATAGAAAGAGAAATGTAGAGAGTTGAAGACATAATACAGAAAACAATAGCTTAAGCTTAAGCTTTTAGATGAGATGGTCACAACTTCAACATAGTATCAAAGTAGACAGGTCCTTGTTCGAATCTCACGGTTTCACCACCACCTATTATCAAAGAGAACTTCCACAAGCTTGACCCACGAAAATGATTCAGCCCAGCACATGAGATGGCGTGCTGAATTAAGAAAATAAAGTTGTGTTCTCTCTAACAACTTAAACGTTCAAATGAAATAGTCACACAATTTAACATAGAGTAATAAACATTTTCTTGTTTAGTTTGAGACTGAGTAGATTGAAAAGCTACTATATCTCCTTGTAGAGGTGAAGTGGGAATACTCGAATACATGCAAAGTCATTTCATGTACTTAATGGGAAACCCTACAACGAAATACATACAAAGAACCATCAACAAAAGTATCAATAGCGGAAGTCAAAAGCATAGGCAAAATAACATTCTGCTTAAGATCCTAGGCAGTTCTTTTCTAGCGAAAAAGACATTGTAGCTCCAAAGTTGACAGGAAATTACTAATACCTTCCTTCGGACCAAAGACATTTTTACATCCTTCGCAGCGGCATCCGCTGGAACATCCAACATTAGCCTATTAAGACAGAAGAAATAGGACTTACTCAAATAATTGAGAAAAATCAGAGAGTATTTAAAATGTACGGTATCTGAGAGAAATGTACCTGGTAGCACTCACAATACTTTTTCAAACACATTGACTTCTTGCAGTTGCACCCTCTTTTGTGCCTTGCAGAGGAAGGCGTAAAACTTGCTCCACCCTCCTGTAACATTGCAAGTGGCTATGTCAATTATCAGGAGATTGAGCTTCCTAAATAAAAGAAACTCTCAGACGAGTGGAATACCTCAAGAATATTTGCAGGGGAACTAGTGGAATGCTGCACAATTTTTGGAGCAAATGCCAGGGGATTCCGAGACTGGATTTGCTGCCGCACATCAAGAACAGTGTCTTCATATTCTGGTCTGTTGAAGCAGCCTTGGCAAGTGCAAGAGTCCACACAATATACTCCAGCAGCAAAGCAATCACAATACCTGAATATGAGCAAAAAAATCAGTAGATATGTAACATGTTGAAGATCAGTGACACAAATATTTCAAACTTACAGTTTCAAGCACTTGGTCTTCTTACAATTGCAGCGTTTGCACCCATCACCATCATTTCCATCTGAGGTTTTCTTCCTGAATTACACAAACATGCAATTCTGTAAGAAGTATGCAGACAATTTAAGCTATCCAATTCCTAGAGATAACAAACACACTTGCCTTTTCTTTTGGGGGCTTGACTGATTGTAATCCATATTGCTGTCGATGTGTTCAGAGTTAAACTTCCTTTTGTTACTTGGAGTATGCTCTGTTGGCTTCAAGAGCACAGTGTCATTTAAAGGTTTCGCATTATGAAGAGACAAAGAAGCTGCAACACTTTCTGCATCTGACCCATAACTTTCATGTTTACTGTCATTGTCACCACTTGTCAAGTTGCTCCCAACCACATTCGAAGATATCAAGCAATTCTTCAAGTTCTTAGAAGGATGACAGCTCATCATGGACGTCAACTTCTTCCCCCGAATGCTCAAGTTTCCCCTCTGAGTTGATTTCACACTTACAGTTACACCAGAACCAGCTTCCATACCATTAACTATACTATTTAAGTGCAAGCCAATACCAGATGGCTTGGAGACTTTCACATTTAGGCTTTCAGAATTAACAGAGGAAGATACCAGTTGGGTCAATTGCCTACTGCTTGCAGTTGATGATCTATTTGATGAAACTGGTTCTACAACCTCTATGACAGCAGGACTGACTGGTTCTATTGAACAGCTCACAATACCTGAAGCATTATGTGAACTTGAGCTAGCTGGTGCCATCTTCTGTTGAGCATCTTCAAATTGGAGACAGCGCCTACTTATTCCACTTTGATGTTGACCAGCCTACATTTTTTGTAACCTTTAAGGCCAGAACTATATGGTGTTCATTTGTCATAATAAAATGCAATAGTGTAATCAAGATTGTTAAGTTTCTTATTCTACTTTTTCCAAAAGCAACAGTGATTTTGTGTGGGAAAAAAGTAATTGTTTCCTCCATCCGAGATCAGGTTTCGAGTTAGAGGTCAAGGTGTTATGAGCTGAAGCTTTACATCATTTAAATGGAAGTGCATTCAAGCAGAGACAACAAGCCACTAGGGATTTGGTTCAGAGGGTAGGGTGCAAGTCACGAGTTCAAATCTTGCCGCTAACTGAAGCTTAGTATTTACATGGGAGCAAGGAAAACGGTGGGGTCATACCCTCTCAAGTTTAACGTGTGGACCAACTGAAGTTGGGCAAGCTAACTCGTGAGGGATTTCTCGATTATCAAAAACATAAATGAACTTCTTCATAATTTTAAACTTCAATTCATTAATATAAAAGGCATGTCTTATTTCATCTTCTGAAACAATGATAATAAGCTTATTGATGTTGAAGTGAGTTGTAGTAAAATATACTGAATTGCAAAGCTAAAATAAACTGAACATAAATTAAAAAGACAAGTTATGCACTGAGGATTTTGGTATGAGCCAATGACCATTAAAATGTTAAGCAAGCATGTTGACAGGACATAAGAACATTGCGAGTTGCAAGAGGAAGTATATCACTCATTTTCCTATATCGCACTAAATTTTCATAATTACCAATGTTGGTTCAGTTTTGGGCTATAGCACCAAGATATGAACATCTCATACCTTGGTTTGAGAATCATGCTGCACAATGCCTTCATCTGGTGCAATTGACATTGTGCTAATCTTATCACTATCATCTCTGCAATCATGTGCAGTCTCCAGAGATTTGATCGGTATATTAGAAGCCTCGTCCAACATAGTGTGGCCAGCCCTTGAAAACTGCAAAATTCAAATGACATAGATAGTTCATAGAACATGAGTTCCTACCAAAATCAAATAGAAAGGAATGGTATTTACCTGAGCCATTTGTTGGTCACCATAATGATAATGCAACGAACTATGAGCAGCCAAGCCGGGAACAATCTTTGTGCATAAACCAGGAGATGGCAGGTCAGGATCGGAGGTACTGTAAACCCCAGTATATTTCTGATTCGATGGGGACTTTCCCTTATTGTCCTCTTCAGCTTGCTCTACAACAACACGGGCTGCATCCTCTGGAATCTCGTCTTTTCTTTCATCTTTACTTGCAATGTTAACGACAGATACCTTTGAATCTTCTGCACTATTAGGAGATTGAGGAATACTATCAGCTACTTTTGGGCTCGTATTATTTGAATTTGAAGGATTGTCAGACTCTGAGTTTGAAACATCAACTAAGAATTCATCCACACATCTTATGGGAGTCCCACTTTGCTCATGCACGGAGATGTTATTATCAGATACTTTCTGAACAAAAGGGCTTAGTCCACTTCTCAATGGAGAAAAGTATACTCCAGTGCCATCTGAATCTGTGATAGCATTGTTATAATCCTCATTCTTCCCAGAAAACACTTCAGTGGATAATTTAGGAAACTGGCTCCTGAGATATGTTTAAGGTTCTGAAATAGTTAGTTTTTGCCTGATGGGAATGAATAGTATATTTTATCAACATTATAAATACAAAGACTCTTAAAGATAATATGCTAACACCTTTTCAAAAGGCTCGATCGACTGTGTGTATTAATTCGGGGTGAGGTAAGCAGAAGAGGAGGAGAATTCAGCCCTGAGAAATCTTGCACAACTGGAGCGCCCTTGACAGGCTGTATGGGAGAGAGGTTGCTAATATAATTGAAGACAGGTGAATCCTGAGACCAAAATAAAAAAGTAAGAGAAATACATTGAATGAGGAAACAACTCATTCCATAGAGCAACCAACATACACCCTTAATCTAGAAACTAGTTAAGTTGACAATAATTCAGGGTTCAATGCAGAGAGCTTCAAGAAATTGCAAATTAACTCAAAGCAAAATTTGAGTGGTTCTGACAAGGATATGAAAAAGTATCTAATAATACATTGCTCCCTCTGTTTCAATTTGTTTGGCTTGATTCGGAGTACGAAGGTCAAACTAACTACTGTTTGGCGAATCTTCAATCTTTTTTCAAACAAAACATTACATATTTAGAAACTACTTAAAAAGTACTCACTATAAGTCACAATTCTTAACAATACAAAATATTTAGAATCCTGTTGAACAAGATAATCCAAAAAATCGGAGAATGGTCGTTGATCCAAACTTAAGAATCAATCAAATCCAATAGCCAGAACATAAACTCTAGCATATACAATCTTTGATTCCTCCTACAAGACCTAGAACTCAAATATTCTTCATCCTACTTCAATCCCAAACACTGGTCAATTGAAAACACTTAACATACTACTTCAAACTCACAAAATCTCATTAAACCAAATTATCGGAAACTAAATGAGTTACCTAAGAATTAATTCAACAAATTCAATCAGAATACCTCAACCCACTTGAAATTAGCTTGCACTTAATCTCAACCCAAAACAAAATCCTTAAATCCAAACTATTCTAATACCAAAAAAATCCCAACAAAATTTCAAAAAAAAAAAACTCAACCCAATTCCACCTTCACGAAGACCTACTACACCAAGCAATCAGAAAACAAAACAAAATCCAACAAAAGATCCAATAACCACCCATTAAATCAAATCAAATTTGACAGAAAATGTAAAATGCTTATGTGAATTTTACTTGGGCAGGTACAGGATCTGAAGACAAAGTATTGTTGATGGTAGCGGTGATTTTTGATGAAGGTTCAGGGGAATCCATTTTGAACTGGTGTAACCCTAGTTCTCAAGTAACAACAGAAGTAATTATGCTCTTTCTGCATTTCTCTTTCTCTTTGATCTCCTGAAAACTTTGGTAAGTCACAATTATGTGCATAAGAATGATGATGATGATAAACAATCTCTGAGAGATTTACGGAAAAAATAGCAACAAAATAGTAAAAGGTGGCTTGGGCGGGAAAGCCATTTTTAGGGTGAAAACAAAAAACATTGCAAGGCTGGTATGCTAAAGCCCAACGCCAACTTCGGCCCTTCTTTACCACTATACTACTAGTTTTGCCTATGATTAGGAAAATAGTATTTTATTTTGAATTTTTGTGGATGTATTATATATTCGTGCGCCAGAATAAGTGTATTTGTGTATATATAATAACTTAATTGGCAATGATATAAGATCTTTTTCGTAATTGAAATTGCTAGGATTTAGTGTGAACCGCGTTTTTAAGAAGATTTGGTATAAAAATGAAACATATTTCTCAGTAGTGAAAAATTATAACACACTTGTAAAAGCACGAATTATCCATTGAAATCGTAGGTAATAAAATTGTCATGTTGAATCGTCAATTACAATTGAATTCGATACGTTTGTTGAAATCTCCATTGAAAATTTTGTGGAATTTAGAGAAAGAAATTCTTCATTGAGTTCTATTTTAGCATATAAAGCTTTTGTCTACCGTTGATACAATTTTGAAGCAGATAAAGATTTTGGCTCCCATTTATACAGTAATTTGGAGCACGTATACAACCTTTGTCCACCATTAAAGTATCTCTTTCAGAATTTAGAATACTTAAATCACACTATCTCATCATTTTGAAAACAACAAAATTGTGAAGTACAACAATTTTTATTCTACATTTGAGCAATAGAATGTGACATTATTATATCATTACAGTTAGATGGTATCGTGATCAAAAAACATGTTTCGTACGTAGACCTTGGTGCTTTAATTTTGAAGTAGCCTCGTAAAACAATACAGATCAACTATATTGTCGAATGGAGTTGTATGTCTATAAATAATTAAATATAAATTGGTGTGGGAGTGTAAATGGAGTTGAAAAAAATTAATTGAAATTTCAGGTTATATTAATGGTGTCTAACCACAATGAACCATCAATTGGAGTACACCTCATCGGGAGAAAGTGTAATGCAATGATAAAAAAAATTTGAAATATACGATGTATACATGTTATAAATACAATTGACAGTTATCGTAAACTTTTAATAAAGAAATAAATATTTTCGAAGAAAAACAAAGTTCATAATCATCACCCTATACTAAAAATGAAAGTTCCTAAACAAAAAATTGAATTACTAAAATGTTCCTTAAAAGTTGATTAATCATTCTATCCTTAAAAGGAAAAAATATTTCAATTAAATAATTATTTCTTAGTATTATTCTATCTACCCATAGTTATTGTAGGTGTAAATTTGTTTAGTTATCACCCTACTTATTTTTTTTTATTTTTGTTTCTTTCATATCCTCAGATTAATAGTGATCTCCATAATTATCTTTATTCTTTGTTTCTTTTATGAGTAAAAACAATCATTGTATAAATTAATTAATTTCAACCGTGATATCCATCATGTTCTTCTCCGCCTTATTAGTCGTGGTCTCGTCTCTACCGTGACATCATATTTCTGAATTGAAGGAGGAGAGTTTAGGATTTTAAAAAAGTCAATTTAAAATATATTAAGAAAAAATAACGTGTCAACAAATAGTATAGTCGCTATATATGTCAAATGAATGAAGATTTTATTGACAAACACGCCTAGAAGCATTTCTAGACAAATATTTGGTCTATTCAACGTCTAAGTATGTTTTGCTAATTATTAGATAATAGCTCAAGTAGGAAACTCACATGTTCAAGTTATACAATGTTTATCAATTTATATTTTGCAGTATTATGAAATTATAATTTAATAAATAGTCAACCCATCAATATCTCTATTTCTATTTTGTAGTAATGCGAAGTTAAAATTTAAATAAAATGTGATAGATAAATCTAAAATGAAAAAATTATGAGCAATGAAATAAAAGTTCCGAAATAAATTAAATTTCAAAATAAGTAAATTATTCAAA
>JAJOOO010026708.1:0-27413 GCA_029582685.1 Solanum piurae
CACATCCCACATGATGGAAATAGGCCTTAACCGACATAGACCACACTAGCAAGGTATGGAATCCGGAGTCTATCCTACTCCATGGAGGTTGTTCTACTTGCCAAGGGTAGAACTAAAAGCAACCCATGTTGGCACATGGTTTAAGAGAGGTCCAAGGATGTTCATTGTGCCTAATCTCATGCTCAACTAGGCCACCATCTTAACCACATCCACTCGGTGCTTAGCCTTGGTTTCCATAGAGTATTCAATCACATATGTACTAGAGAGGGTTCCTTTTCTAGTTCAACCAACTCATAGTACCTCTTCCCAAGGAAGGCCCCATTTCTTAGTCATAGCCAATCTAGGTTCATAAGGATAGCTCATTTGACTTTCTTAGATAAGGATTCACATGCCGTTCCGGCTCCATCCATCTCTAAGTCTATCATTTCACTCAAGAAGGGAACATCGCCCTAAGGGCCTTCCTTCAAGGTTATACATTTTCTTAGGAAAGTTAGACTCATGAAAAGGCACTATGCTTAAGTCTACCAATTCAAGTCTTGGCCTAGAATTCATGTTTTAGCATTTATAGGAAGAGCCCCATTACTAAGTTATAGCCCAACCAAACATTTATATATATAATCAAACTTTCATGACATAAGACAAGATACTCAAGTCTAGCACATGAGCTACAACATCATCTTATGAAGACTCATCATAGTCCATCATTACCACATATCACCATTTCAAGAGAAACATGCCTTCACATTAGCATAATAACACTTTATACAATATCACATTAATACCATTAGAACATCTTCACATCATATCTTCTCACAAACTTTACATATAGCTTCATATAGGACTTTATATATAGCCTCATATATGTATAATAACACATCAATATAATAACACTCATATAATGTCCTTCATGGCCTCAATTCACAATAATACAATATTCCAACATTATACAACAATTAATCATAAATAAACATTAAACAACACAAGAGATATCAATACAATTCACTTTACACATAGTTCCATCAACTTTGAATTTATAGAAAATGACCCACTTCTTAGCAAATTTTAGGGTTTCGTAGAAGACAAGGGTTCATGGAGTATTTCATTAAAAAAACACAAACAAACATCAATTAACCCATATCCCAACGTTTCCAATCATTTTCACCCTTGATAGAATTAAAAAACAAGCTTTTAGTCACATTTTGAAAACATTGTAAAATCCTTTGAAATTGACTCTAGGATGAAGATGAGTCCTAGATCAAGAGCCACCATACCTCACTTGTTGAAATATCAACGAAATTTGGTGAAAAAAACCCTCAATTTGAAACCCTAGCTCTCCACCTTCTTCTTCCTTGATCTTGAGAGAACTTTAGAGAGAGAAAGAACTTTGGGGTTTTGATTTGGAAGAATGAATTCTATAATACCATATACAAGTTTAAATACCTTTAAAAATACTTAAAAAACACTTAAAGATAATAACCCACAGTACCCAAACTACCCCTCACTTAGTTGGACCATTTTAAACAAGTCAAACTTGAGTTGTATTTTCGCAGATTTCGTCGGGAAACAAGTTCGCGACGCGAAGGTGTTCCCACAAGTTTCTGGAAATTAAATTTCGAGACAGAAGAGTCAGCGATAAGTCCGCGACACGGACTAACCATTTGTCCCTTCGTGGAGTTAGTCCGTGACGCAGATATGCTCCGTCCATGAGCATTTTCAAACAGCCTTGGCAGCTTGCTCGGCCAAGGGTTGGGGTCCTCCTCAGGGACCCTTAGGGTGATCCCGGGGAGTTGTACCCGAACGTTTTGACCCTAAAAACATTTATTAAGACACTAGGGTCACCTCCACTGATTTTAGACTCCAAACAACACATAAAAACATGAACAACATACTAGAACACACCGACACGTAAAAGACTAGTTTCCGAACATCTTGGTCGTCCCTTGACGTTTGACTTCCAAACTCTTTAAAACTGAGTAAAAAGGCTATTTTTCATTATTTTAACAAGTTATTAATGCATAAAACCCATGTGAGGCTGTACTTGATCCTACTTCATTTTGAGGGGCGTTACAGCTATATCCCAATTAAACAAGATTAGTAATAAACTAAGATTGTGCTCGATGTAGCATCTTCTAGAATTCAAACCTCATAGGATAATATTATGCACAATGTAGCATCTCCTAGAGTCTAGTACAAGTAATGGTCTAAGATTGTGCTTTGAAGGAGCATCTCCTTGAGATCAACTTAAAGAACTAAGATTATGCTTGTGGAAGCATCTCCTAGAGTTCAACCTTAGTGAACTAAAACTATGCTTTATGTAGCATCTCTTCGAGTTCAAGCTTGATGAACCAAGATGTAATTTATGTAATATATCCTAGGGTTCAAAATAATGAGGAACTAAGATAAGCTTAGTGATGTACCTCATACTGTTTAAGAGTATAATGGACTTTGACATACTTAAGTAGGTATCTCATAGGGTCCATGTTAATAATGAACCTAGACATGCTAAAAGAAGTATCTCATAGGGTTCAACCTAATAATGAACTAAGATGTGATTAAGAGAAGTATCTCATAGTGTTCTAAGGTCTAAAGAGAGGGACTAGGTTCCAACCCAAGAAGAATTAGAATGAGGAACTAAGATAGACTTAGTAGAAGGTCTCCTAGTGTTCCTATGCTTTAAAAAGGGGCTAGTCTCTAGTTAAGGAACATGAGTATGATGACCTAATGTAGTACTTAGTATGAGGGGTAGTATGGGATGCTACTCATGCATTGCAAAAGTATGACTTAAGCTTGCCTTATGAGTGGTGTATTATATAATTTATGCTTGATGGATTGTTTCTATAGATGCCTTCCAAGATGTGATCATAGTTCCCTTGTCTACATGAAGTAAGCTGATAGTGAGACCAAAGGAGGGTAAATATGACTAGGATGACTTCGAGGTTACGCTTAGTGTGAACGGTAGTATGGGATGCCTTTCATTCATTGCACAAGTGTGCTTTGAGGTTACTTAGAAATATGGTGCCCTTATTGTAGAAAGGCTTAACACTTGACCATGTATATCGACTATGACTAAGACGACCAAAAAGGGATATTTGGCTTGGGTGGTATTATTGGATGCTATTCATGCTTTGCACACGTATGCTTTTGAGGTTACTTGAGAATGGTTCTATTATTGTGTAGATGACTAAGAGTCAAATTATCCTTATATGATGCTCATGTTTGATACTTTGCTTATTATGATTATGATATGGTCTCTTATGCTTATGGTTTATGTTTATGATTTTGGATTATGTCCTGTATTGACTAACCCCTGTCTTATGCTCTTATGGTTATGCTATCTAACATATTTTGTACATTTTGTACTAATGCATACTTTGCCTACATTTTAATCAAATGTAGGGTTTGGAGATTGAGTGCTACTCTTGGAGATAGGTTTCTAGAAGTTGCAAGGAGTTGAAGATCTTGGTGAGTCCTCATAGCTTCGAGGACAACACCCACCATTTCCTTTATGTCTTTATTTTCTGTTTTGAGACTATTTTATGGGTTGTGTCCCAAGAGTTTTATTCTAAAAATTGTATGAGATGGTTTGAGACAAAGTATAGAAAGACTTCCGCTTGCTTTTATGAAAATGACTTCGATTGTAAAAAGTTTTAAATTTTCCATATTATTCTATTGCCTATGTTTATGATATGATACAGGCTTGTATGAGACCCCTTCGTGGTCAAGTACTCCATGTTACACCTAGGGTATACCCTTGGGTTATGACAGTTGCCTCATAGGTCCTTAGTTAGTGGATCCACCTAAGCTAAGTGTATGGTTCTACCTTAGGCAGGTAGGACAACCCATTTTCGGTGTGGGGTAGACACCAGATTCCATGGTAAGCTCACATGGTCTATGTCGGTTAAGGCTAATCTTTATTTATGATAGTATGCACAAGAATATGAAATATGAACTATAGTTACTCAAGAAGCTTTACTTAGTACAATGGGATTATGGGATCTTATTCATGCATTAAACAAGTATGCTTTGAGGGTACTTATTTTACGGTTCTCTTATTATGTAATGACTTAAGTAATGAACATGCTTATGACTTATGCCTTTCCATTATCTTCAAGATGATTCTTTCAAATAGTAAATGGCATGCATTCAACTAAAATGTCCTTTTTAGCATGCTTTCATAATTTTGTGCATGACTATCATACTTAGTGCATTTTTGTGCTAACCCATATTTTCTACATTTTCCCCAAAGTGTATGGTCCGGTTATTAAGGCTTTTATCATTTGGTTCGATCTTGTATTTAACTACTCTCCTTGCTTGTGGTGAGTCCTCATGATTTGAGGACGGGAGATTCACTTTGAGTTTTATTTCTAGTATTTCATTTTGAACTATGTTGTATGGTCTGTGTCCCTTTTCATTTGGACTATTGTAATAGATGGCTAATTGAGATAAATCTAGACTTGTGCTTTTATTTATAAAGATATTTTTTGGACTTAAATGTGTTTTTAATCTTATTGTTCTAATGCTTTATGTTATGATATGTTAAGGTCTTGTATGAGACCCCTTCGGGGTCTAGTACACCATGTTACATCTAAGGGGTAACCCTTGGGTTTCTACAAACTTAGTAATCAGAGCACAATGCTTAGAATTATTCTATGATTATTTCTCATAAGCCATGTCTAGTAGAGTCTTGTTCATGAGTGTGAAGCGTGGCACACTTATGAATGAGAAGCTATTAGATTTTAGGAAATGTCACTTCTTTCATTATTCTTAAGTTGTGCCTTAGAGTTTAACTCTATAAAGTCCCTCTTCTAATCCCTCTCTTGTGTCTTCAGGATATGAACACACGAAGAGCTAATGCTAGAAGAATGTAGGGTGGCATTGAGAATGAGGAAGCTCTTCACGCTAATCAAGTTCCTCAAGTTAACCATGATCTGGTTGATCCCGTGGTGGAGAATGTGACCCATGCGGAGTTTAGATAAACTATCCAAATGTTGGCTCAAGTCGTGACGGCTCAACCCAATAGAGAAGTGGTAGCTCCGGTCAATCCTACTATGAATTCCGTGGATTCTAGATTGATGGATTTTGCAAGAATGGACCCTCATGAGTTTCTTGGTTCCAATGTAAGAGAGGATCCTAAATAATTTGTGGAGGAGGTTTATAAGATACTTGATTCCATAGGGGTGACTTTGGTAGAGAAGCGGAGTTAGCTGCTTACCAATTGAAGAATGTGGCCCAAGTATGCTATACTTAATGGAAGAATAATAGGATGGTAGGAGCGGGTCCAATAGAATGGGAAGTGTTCGAATCGGCGTTCCTTGATAGGTTATTTCCCCGAGAGTTGAGTGAAGCTAATGTGGAACAATTCACTAACCTTCATCATGGAGGTATGAGTGTTAAGGAGAATTCTCTAAAGTTTACTCCATTTTCCGAGTATGCTCTGACTTTGGTGGCGGATTCAAGGGATGTGATGAGTAGGTACTTGACAGGTGTGTCTATATTGGTAACAAAAGAAAGTCGTTCGACAATGCTTCATGATAATATGGATTTCTCACGCCTTATGGTGTATGCCCAACATATGGAGGATGAGAAAGTCCAAGTTAAGAATAGGGAGGAGAAAAAAGCTAGAACCGGTGATGGGAATTTCTATAATACCAAGTCCGATGGACAAGGTCAACAAAGGTTCAAACAAAGGTTTTCCAATCAAGGCTCCCCAAGTGCTCCAAGGGTCGACAAGGATAGGGTTTCCAACCCGAAATGATACGCTCAAATTAAACCTCCCTAAAGAAGCATAAACGATCATTAACAAGTAAAGAACACAACTTGTAGGTTGGGGTCGATACCATGCGGAATATGGCTTAGACTTAACTTTAACCAACGATTATATTCGTTTAGTCAAATTTTTTCAAAAAACAAGTAATAAAAAGGGGGGGGGGATTTGTGAAACAAATTCATGAAATTATGTAACTAATCAATGAGCAAGATTCAAACTTTAGTTGTTATCAAGATGAGAAAGTAACTAGGGCGTACGTGTTCCCCATAAGCTCATAACGCGGTAATCCTAGTAATAGCAATCCTTTCCTAGTGTATTACATGCAAAGTGATAAGTTAGGTATCTCTAAATCCTTGGTCCGACATCTAGAGAATTTCACCCCACACCTTGGTCCGGCTACGTGTGTATCTCTAAATCCTTGGTCCTAACTAAAAAAGAAACGAAATAAGGAAATAATATTTCGGGACGCGTCTTTGATCTACGACACTGACCTACGGACCGTGGATTGACCTATGGTCGGTAGGTATCTTCCGTTAGTCAGGACTTAGGCAAATTTTCAGCTTCCACAACATCATATCTGAAGCAAACGACGGATCACAGTACGAATCGTGGTTTGATCCACGGTCCGTATATCCTCCTCCGTAAGCTCCACACTTAGAATCTTCAAAATCAGGTACTGGAACCCTTTCTCTTAATCATTTGACGGAACAGCAGTACGACCCGTAGATCGATCTACGGTCCGTGGTTCCACACTTGGTCAAGAATTCCCTGATTTTCCTTCAAACCTTGCCTGCCCATCTACGGTCATCATCTATGGAGCTTGAATGGACCTACGGTCCCTAGATCACCTCCGTAGATGCTCTTTTCTGCACATCCTTCAACTGTGTCTCTCAGTTTCCACGTCTGAACATATTTCCTGAAAACATGATAAAAATGCATAAAAACCAATACAAAAATGGCCCTAGACACACAAAACTCTTAAGTGAAATGTATTAAAAATACCGTAAACTCACGGTATATCAACACCCTCAACTTAAATTCGTTGTTAGTCCTCAAGCGTCGCACTAAAACTCTAAACGACACTTGTATAGAAGCAAACAATTCAAGCATAAGCAATCACATGGCTCTCTACTCCGACTCTCTTTTTGGGTGCAAATCTTTTCTTTCAAACTCAACAAGCTAACTTGTACGGATCAAAACATGACAAATCAAGACACAACATACTTTGTTTTACTATCACCAAGGTACCAACTTTCCGATAATGTAACTATTGCCCTTACTTCAAACGAAGTCCCTTTTTCACACATTGAATTTGATTTTGAGTACAAGGATTCATTCAACACTCACACTCAGAAGTAACTTCAAGTACAGTTAGTGCTCAATACCATAGGCTTGCCCTTATTTTAACTGCTTAGACTCTCCAACTAGTTTCTAGGATCACTATAGGACTTTCTTGGCTTGTAACGTAGGCTAAGGCTCAGGTGTGGTACATTTTGATACTCTTTAGTGATTTTCTGCCCTCCTTGACATTATGATAGGCTTTCTACCTCTTTTTGCCCTATTTTTGACATCTTACCATTTTTTCTTCTTTCCCTTGATTCTTTTCAACCATGGATGTGGCTTTCAATTTTGTAGCTCTTTATATTTCCCTTTCTTCTTTTTCATGCATTTTATTCTCTTCTTTAGCTTTCAACACTTTTGTTTGCTTTCTTTTGAACAAAACCACATCCTCTCTTCTCTTCTTTTTTTTTCAACACCAAACTCTTTTTGTACCCATTTTTCATCCGGTTTCCTCTTTCATAGCCACCCTCAACTTATGAATTTTCCATTGGTTGAGGTTCACAATACCTAATATTGGATCAGCCACCCTCAACTTAGGCTTTTGGCCTAAGTCGAGGTGCACATGTCCAAGGATGGAACGGGGCCAACACAGTAGATTATGGGAAGGTGAGTTAGGGGTTTAGAAAGAAATGGTCTAATTCAAGTTCAAAGCATTTAGATCAAAGGGAACATTAATATCATTTGGTTGGATTCTTTTTAGGCAATTTTTGGACTTATCAGAACAAGGGCCTATGATTACTTCCTAGCCTCTAAAGTAGATTGTCTTAGCAGGACTAACCGGGCATGTTCTAGATTGGCACAAAACCTGTTTGAACAATCGACTATTCTCACACACTCTTGGCACATAGTTTCATTATTAGATTATCATATTACCCAGTTCAAGTTTTAGCTTAAGTCATGCCATCAAGTTGGTTCATTATCATGTCATATTCAGAGCTACCACATTCAACTTATTTTAGCCTACAGATTTTAGCACATATCACAAGTTTTTGGATAAGTATCATTTTTTCAAAAAACTTTTGCCATCATGCTTCAGTCTTTCTCATGCTTCTACACCTACAATCCTAACACATGTCGGTTCAACAGAAATTAAACAGTAACCTGGGGGAAAAGAACACATGCAAGATAATCCCAAGAAAGGATTATGAGTTGGGTTACTGAGAATTCACCCTATCACTCACAATCCATTTACCCCACCCCCAACAAAAACAGGTGCAATTTTCCCCAATGCACACAAAAATAGTAAAAAGTGAAGGATTTAGTTGAAGAAAACCTGTGGCGCATAGCGCCGACGAACCATCAACAAGCGGGTGGGTTCGGTTTCCCAGAGCCCGCTATAGCAACATTGGGTCCACCCTCAATACTGCCCACGTCAGCAATCACAACACCTTCAGTAGTGTTATCAATCATTCTAACCGCACCATCACTAGTGTTCACATCATGACCCACAGTATTCAGAACATTCGTCACGGGCATAGAACTTGATGCCCCAGCAACACTCTCATGAACCCTCTCCTAGTGCAACTGCTCATCTAATATTGAAGCCCTCTTAGCCTGCTTCTCCTGCTTGTGCTCCCTCTTTTTGGCTCTGTCACCCTCAGTGGCCTCAGATGTGTGTCTAAATTGGTGCCTCTTACCTCGGGCATGTGTTGGCTCGGGCTTCTCCTCAGCATCCCCACTGAATAATGCATCAAAGACCGTATCGTCAGACAAAGAAGTTGGTGCAGCCTATGGCTCAACTGTAGGTGTGGCAAGAATGGCCTCAACATCGGCCCAGAGATTGGCTAACTCGGTCCGGAAAGAGGATAGATATGTGGTCAAGGTTGATCGCTCGAGGACACTCAATTCAAAGGCATCGAGGTGCTTATTAACGGCTTGGACCTTCTGGTCCATCATGCTCTCCATCCTTCGCTCCATTTTGGCCTCGTACTCTGCTATCGACTTTTGCATCCATGGCCGGACATGGTGGAGCAGCATTGCCATCTGAGCTTCCAATTTCTGAACCCTAGTCAATGGTACAACAGCTGCTCCTAAAGGCGGGGTGGATCTCGACAAGCATGGAGCCTGACTCACGGCCTGAGATGAAGAGGCTGGGACATCATCAGTGTGAGATGGAGTGGTAGGATCATCACCCTGCATCTGCTCCACTGCATCTACTAAGTCTGCTCCTATGGGCAGCACATCAACCTGCGACTCTTTGTGTGGTGCCTCCATATTTGCCTCATCCCAATGAGGCCTAAATCCAGTGTCCCCATAGGTCGGATCAACTTGTCACAATGCTATATCGGCACTCCAGAGTCCCTACATAACTGGTAAATGAGACAAGGAAAAGGGTAAGTGGTGGAGGCTTTGAAAGCACTCTTATGTATATCCGCAATGAGCATGCGGGCAAAATCGATCTCGAATCCCACAACCAATGTTGCTACCATAACAACACGGTCCCAAGTTAGTGCATTGTCAGCCTTCGTGGGAGAAATCCAATTGCGAACCAACAACCAGAAAAATTTAGCCACAAATGTGAGAGTGGTCTTCTTGATGCTCACGCCCGGAGTGTTGACCCAACAACCAGTGTAATAAAGTCTCTCTTTTCTCGACGTTCCACTAGAACTCTCCGCCCCGTACAGTGTCCCATCTGTACTCAAATTCGTCCGTGTTCAGTGCCCAAGAGTGATCAAGGCCAGGACCATAGAGGAACCAGCAGATGGTGGTCTCAAAGATGTCTATAGAAAATCTGTGCACTAGTGTAGCGCTGAGGGGTGCCTGGAAAGTGGGTTTGGCATTCTTATGGATATAACCCCGAAGAGTAGCCGCATAGTAAGTATAGAACTCGCTCACAATCTCCTCTGTATAGGTTCCTTGGTCTCGATCCATCCACTCACACTTGTGACATTGAAGGAGCCGACGTTTTTCTTGTATGGTGTGTAGGCTCCTAGTGAGGACTCTGCGCTCCTCTATAATAAGCCGGGCCATCTTATCTATGTAATTTTTCATCTTGGCATCCCGGTAAATTTTCCATTTTCCCTCAACACACCATCTCTTTAGCTCTCCATCCACCAGATTAGAGTCCTAGCTTTGTGGCACCGAGACTTCTCCCGAACTAGTGCCCTCATTAGACGAGGCAGCCCCATCCTGTGCACTGTAGTTGGTGGTGGAGCCGGAAGCACACCCTAAAGCAGAGGTGGCCTCAGAAACGGAAGAAGACCCAATCGGTGACCCGATCAATGTGTCCTCCTCATCAGACTGGGAGACAGTGACTACATCGGTAACCATCTTCTTGGACTGGTTCAGTGTGGCCCGGGGTACTGTTGATAATGTCCTCACAGTGGAGGAGACGTATTCGGGATCGTTCTCCTGGTCGGTGTGTTCATTTATCAGCCGAAAAGTTGGCGCCACAGGTTTAGATCGACCCTTTGTGGCTATAGACTTCCTTTTCGGGGCCATGGTACCTGTAGAGGGAGAGTGGCTTCGGGGCCACCTATGGTGGGTAGCTACGGTCTGTAGGTTGACTTACGGTCCGTGGATTCCCTCCATAGATCAAAAGTACCAAAAATTTGGTCTCTGATGGGAACCACGGATGTGCAGAACGGTCCGCAGATTGATCTACGGACCGTAGTCCACTTCTGTGGTTCCATACTTGGTGAAATTCTCATAAGCCACCATCCACGAACCTCATCTACGGTCCATAGATTGTCGTACGACCTATATAGGTATCGTGGATGGGATCTGTGCCAGGTCTCAGACATGCTTCGATTGGAAGCCCACATTTTTTCCATATTCAACAATATCCTAGTCTAATCATGAATTTCAACATAAATTATTCTAGTTCATCACTCTAGGGGTTCCAATTACTCAATTTTACAGGTATTTTCTGCAAGATAAGGAACCCTAAGTCGAAACTTACATTTAGACTTATATTTCATTGTTTTTACATACAACAACGCAACACAATCACAATTTATCGTCCCAAGGGTGCATTCACTTTTAATTTAGCATACAATTTCATATATTAATTTCCCCAAGGTCAAGACCTATTTCCAAACTTTCTATAATCAATCAATGAATTGGAATTTAAAGTGAGGGGAAAGTCTATTACCTTACAAGCAGCAGGAGTGGGTAATTGTGTGATGACTCAATGCTTTTGATACCACAACTTTGCCTTTACACACCGAACCCGTACACCAAACCTCTTGGGGATTTTTGGGGATGAGTGGAATATGGAGAGAAAAGAAAATTTGGGATTGTGGGGAAAAAAAGGGGGAGATTAATTGGGGAGTTATGGAGTGATTTAAGGGATTGGGAAGTTTAGAAACGGTTTGGGAGTAAATGGAGGGAAGCGGGAATGATTTCAATATAGGGAGGTTTTATTTAGGAGGGGTCCAGGTCGGGTCAGGAAGAAGTAGGGTTTTGACCCACGATCCCCGTCTACGGTCCGTAGGTCAATCTACAGTCGATAGATGGGGACCGTAGATCATATCCATACTTATAAAATTTAGAAACCTTACCTGGGATTTATGAACACCATTCACGGTCCGTGAACCGAACCACGGACCGTCAATGGGATCCGTAGACCTCTGCACCAGACTTTTTACTGCAGATTCTACTTTTTTCCCCTGCACATGTAGCAACCATTAGCCCTTTATTTTTACATTTTCTGGACACGTTTTAGACAAGTACCTTATGTTATGTCTAGCCAACACTAAAACAAAAATAAAACAACTATCTAAATGAGTACAGAGAAGCAACTAAACAAAGAAAACTACTACACGGAAAACAAGTACCTATTGTTGGCTAGATTTTACATCTTTGGTTGCCTCCCATGCAGCGCTTGATTTAACGTCGCGGCACGACACATTCATTTTGATTACTCAGACTTCATCAAGATAGTAGGCCTCAACAACTTCTTGCACACTTTCCACGTTTCCCTGATAGATTGTGATCCTTTGCCCATTTACCATGAACCTTGTTCCTTTACTGTTCTCAAGCTCAAGCGCTCCATGGGGGAGCACTTTTGTGAGCAAAAATGACCCGGTCCATTTGGACTTGAGTTTTCCCGGAAATAAGCGCAACCTAGAGTTGAATAGAAGCACAAGATAACCCACAACAAATTCTCGATTTTCAATTCTTTGATCATGATACCTCTTCATCTTCTCTTTGTACAAGGCTGAACTTTCATAAGCCTTTAGGCAAAACTCATCAGGCATATTCAAGTCATTCATTCTTTGATTAGATGCGGCGCCCCAATCCAAATTTAGCTTCTTCATCGCCCACATAGCCTTATGTTCTAGATCTACCGGTAAATGGCAAGTCTTCCCATATACAAATTGGTAAGGAGACATACCTATGAAAGTCTTGTATGCAGTGCGATAGGTCCATAGAGCATCATCATGCCTCATTCACCAATCCGTTCTATTAGCATTCACAGTCTTCCCCCAAAATCTATTTGATCTCTCTGTTGGACACTTCAACTTTCCCACTAGTCTGCGGATGGTAAGGAGTGGCTACATTGTGGTGGACACCATATTTCTCAAGTAGCGCCTTGAACAACTTAATACAAAAGTGGGAACCTCCATCACTGATAATCGCCCTTGGTGTACCAAATCTGGAGAATATATTCTTTTTCAAGAATGCAGTGACACTTTTACCTTCATTGTTGGGGAGCGCAACTGCTTCCACCCACTTTGATACATAATAGACTGCAACAAGAATATACTTCATCATATGCGAACTCACAAATGGACCCATAAAATCAATACCCCATACATCAAAAAACTTTATCACCAATGTAGGATTCATATGAAGCTCTTGCCTCTATGAAATCCCTCCTTCTCTTTGGCAACGGTCATAAGACTTGGCGAATCATGAGCATCTTGGTGGATGGTAGGCCAGTAGTACCCATACTGCAAAATCTTATGCGCAGTCCGAATACCACTATGATGCCCACCAACATGCGATGAATGACACGCCTCAAATACACTCAACATCTCAATCTCGGGCACACAACGTCGAATAATCCCATCAGAACTACTACGATACAGAAAAGGCTCATCCCAAAAGAATTTCTTCACATCATGCATAAAAATTTTCCTTTGGTGAAAAGACAAACATGGGGGCACGAAAATCGCTTGCCAAATAATTAGCAAAGTCTGTGAACCAAGGAATCAGATCGTGAGAAGCAGCCAATACCTGTTCATTTGGAAAAGCATCATTAATTTCAGCCCTATCACCAAGCTTTAGCGTAGCCTCTTCCTCTAATCTGGACAAGTGATCGGCAATTTGATATTTGGTCCCCTTTCTATCTTTTACCACAAAATCAAACTCTTGCAGCAATAATACCCATCTAATCAACCTCGGTTTTGCATTCTTCTTCGCCATCAAATACCTTAATGCAGAATGGTCATTATGCACTATGACCTTAGTACCAAGCAAGTAGAATCAAAATTTCTCGAATGCGAAAACCACCGCAAGAAGTTCTTGTTCAATCATAGTATAATTCTTCTGCTCCACATTTAGAGCTTTGCTAGCATAGTAAATAGGATGAATTTTTTTCTCTATCCTTTGTCCTAGTACTACACCTAGTGCCACTCCACTCGCATCGCACATTACCGTAAACGGTTGTCCCCAATCCGGTGAAATAATGATAGGTGCAGTAACCAACTTCTCTTTCAACTATCTAAATGCTCTCAGACAAGCATCATCAAAATCAAACTTATACTCCTTTGCGAGCAGTTTGCACATTAAATGTGCAATTTTAGAGAAGTCCTTGATGAACCTCCTATAGAAACCTCCATCCCCAAGAAAACTTCTAACACCTTTTACAGAGATAAGTGGTGGAAGCTTTTCTATTACCTCTACTTTTGCTCTATCAACCTCAATGCCCTTCTCAGAAATTTGATGACCCAGAACTATCCCTTCTTTCACCATAAATTGGCACTTCTCCCAATTTAGCACCAGATTGCAGTCTTCACATCTTTTAAGCACCTCAGCCAAATGATCCAGAAATCCATCAAAAGAGTCACCTACTACAGAGAAATCATCCATAAATACCTCAATAGTTTCCTCCACCATATCAGAGAATATCGACATCATACAACACTGGAAGGTCATTGGAGCATTGCATAACCCAAATGACATCCGTTTGAAGGAGAAAGTCCCATAAGGGCAACTGAAAGAGGTTTTCTATTGGTCTTCCAGGGTTATACAAACCTGATTGTAGACTGAATGACCATCAAAAAAACAATACCAACCCTTACCTGCAGGTCTATCCAACATCTGATCCATGAATGGCATAGGGAAATGGTCCTTTTCTGTCCAAGCATTTAGCTTCTGGTAGTCCATGAAGACTTTCCATCCAGTCACGGGCTGTATCGGAACAAGCTCGTTTCTCTCAATAGGAACCACAATAATCCCATCTTTCTTGGGAACACATTGAACATGACACACCCAACTACTATCTGCAATGGGATAGATAACTCTGGCATCCAACCACTTCATGATCTCATTTTTAACTACCTCTTGCATAAGCGGATTTAATCTTCTCTGGTGCTCAATACTAGGATTGTGATCTGGCATGAGTTGAATTTTATGAGAACAGATACCAGGAGGGATCCCAATAATGTCCGAAATAGTCCACCCTATAGCTTGTTTGAACCTCTTTAACACAGAAACCAAACACTCTACTTGTCGCCCATTCAAATCTGCCGAAATGATGACCGGTAAAGTATCATATTTTCCCAAGAATACGTACCTCTAATTTCGGTGCCTCATCAACACACAGTCTTGCGGATGGGGACTCATAATATTTCATGTCTAAATCCAACTTCTTTGGTTTCGAATGATATTCACGCCTATCAAGTGCGGCGACCAACTCATCATACTCTTTAATACAATCACTCTCAAAGTTCATCATAATTGCTGCTAGTGCCTCAACACCCAGTCTCTCTTCAATCTGCACCTCAGACCCACTCTCAACTCTATATGTTATCGCAGATACCGATTGGAGCTCACTACTTTGCTTCATAGACCTATAGATATTGAAAGTTGCCTCTTCATTGTTCAGTCTGAACTTCATCTACCCCTTTTCCATATCAACTAAGGCGCACCCAGTGGCACGGAATGGTCTCCCAAGAATAATGGGGCCCTCAAAATCAACCTCACAGTCAAGAATCACAAAATCCACCAAAAAGATGAATGACTCCACTTTCACTAGTACATCATGGAGTACACCAATGGGCCTCTTCCAGTTCTATCAGCCATGAGCAACAGCATCGCAGTAGGTTTTGGATTTCCTAGACCCAACTTCTTGTAAATAAACAGTGGCATCAGATTAATGCTAGCACCAAGATCACACAACGCCTTAGAAAAATGCAACAACCCGATAGTACATGAAATATTGAAAGCACCAAGATCCTTCTTTTTCTGCACAAGAGACCTCGTAGCAATAGCACTACAATGTTGCAATCTATCATCATCTTCGAAGCTAACTACCCTCTTCTTTGTCACCAAGTCCTTCATAAATTTTGTATACCCAGGCATTTGCTCCAAAGCTTTTATCACGGAACATTGATTGAAAGCTATTTCAACATGCCAATAAACCTGCGGTATTTTCCTTCTTTAGTCTTCTTCACTAACATCTGTGGGAAGGGAGGTGGAGGTCATGGTATGGGGACAACTTTTTGAGTTACCTCTACTTTTTTCCCTGTGGCATTATCGGACTCTCCACTTACCTCGACCACATCATCATCTTTAATATTCTCAATTTCCACCCTAGACGGCATAGGTGGATCAATGGTTTGCTTACCCCCTAGAGTAGTGACTACCATACAATGCCCATCATTCTTTGGATTCTCGATGGTGTTGCTAGGAAGAGTGCCAGGTTGATGTGGATTTACTGTAGTTAACAACTGAGTCATCTGCTGTTGAAGATGCTTGCTTGACACTGCATGGGCATCAACTTTGACCAATACCAGACAAGTCATTTCTCATCTCCTTCACATTCTCATCAGTTGCATCAAACCTCCTCATAATCTTCTGCATCATATCCTCAATACGTGACATATTACTTACAGCTTCCCTAGGACCAGATTCTTGATTTTGAGGGGGAACATAAGGTCCAACCCGATCATTTATATTTCCATAGTTATTCTAGTTGTAGTTGTTGTCGTGATTGAAGTTCCCATCGCTGACATATTGACCCTCTTAGTTGTAGTTTCCATAGTTCTGACCTTGGTTTCCTTGATCTTGGCGCCAATTATCCGTATTGGAACCTTGGGCGTTTGGTCGAAAACCCACCATCTGATCATTCACCGCATAAGCATCTTTTTAATAGTAACACTCCTCAACCGGTGGTGGATTCCTAGTCAAATAATTCACAGCATTTACCTTCTTCACACCTTCTCTCACATGCTTCAAAACCAACCCTAGTTTAGTCCTTATCTGAGCCGTTGATGAGTCCATAGATTGTGCTCATTTAGGGCTTTATTTTAATAGAAATAGTGTCCTCGAATGCTTATTTTATCTCAATATCTGATGAAAATACTGAAGTTTCAAGAATTTGAAGTTTGAAGGAAAGCATGGACCCTTAGGCGCAAAAAGGAATAAAAAGGCTGAAAATAACGAAGAAATGAAGGCCTGAGGATCACTGAATTCACTTGGCGAGTCGCCGAAGGGTCTCACTTTGCCTTTTGTTCCAGTGTGCTGAGCCCGGAAGGAAATGATCAAGTAGGCGGAAAAAGGGAGCAGTCGGTGTATCGCCGAGAAGTTTAGCGAAGTAGTACCATGTCGCCCAATGACCCATAGCACGACAATGTTGAAGGATGGTGAAAGAAGGCGATGAACTACACCAAAAGGCGAATCGCCAAGTTGATTGGCGATTTTGACTAACAACGCCGAATGATCTGTTGCAACACAAATCTGTGAAAGTTATAAATACTAGTTGGAGTTATAGTTTAAAAGTTCAACAATTATTATAATTTTCATATAGAATAGTACTTTTTGATACGTTTCCTTAAGCTTGAGAGGGTTTTGAAGACTTGAAGATCCAAAGGGTTTCATCTTCAAGATTTGGAATTGGGTCTCTTGGATTCTTCATTCTTGGTCTGTAACAAGACTTAAATCTTCATACCCATTTGAATGAAAGCTCATTTAGGTATAAATTTATATCTCTTTATGTGTGGCTAAAACCCCTAACTATTGGGGTGTGATTTAGCTAATATGTGTTAAGATAATTGTTGGGTCTTATTTCCTGAGAGTCTATTTGTAGTTTAAATGTGATTTCGTTTAGTGGTTGTGGATGAATTTAATGAATTTGTAGTTGAAAATACAAATTTATTTATGTGTTTTCGGCTTGCTCGAGAGAAAGGTAAAAAAAGTAACACCACTAGATTGATGGCCAGTGTGAGTGGGTCGACATGAGGTTCAGCTCGAGAGAGTGAACCCTAGTCCCATGTCCATACACTCAACTCTAGAGAGTGGGTGGGTTAAGGCGTAGGTTGGTCTTCATGCGGCAGGTGGGTGTTCGAGACGAACTCATTTGAAATGGGGTAAGTTGCTCGAGAGAGAGCTTATCCCTCTTAAAGTTTAGTCTAGTCAAAATTATTATATGAATATTCTATCAAAAGCATGTACCTAATAATCTAGCTTAACCCATATTCCCATCACATCCCAAGGATCCCCTCTCATTACTTAGAAATCATTGTTTATTTTGCTGTTTTTTACTTACTAGTGACAAAAACCCCATCGTTAATGTCTTTAGCTATGACTAGTTAGAATTATATTTTATTTTTCTTTTAATTCTTAAAACGACTCCCTTGGGAATGATCCCAACCCTTGGTTAGGTTATTATACTATTGCACGATCGTAGACACTTGCATCGGAAGTTGTGTCCTTTATTACGCAAACATCACTATGCTTCAAGGAAACTAAAGTACATGAGAACACTTATCCAACCCATTATCTTGAATTAGCGGTGGTAGTATTTGCCTTAAAAATATGGAGACATTACTTGTATGGGATCCATGTGGATGTTTTCACCGATCATAAGAGTCTTCAATATTTGTTTAGTAAAAAAGACTTGAATCTCCGACAAAATAGATGGTTATAACTTTTAAAGAATTATGACATGAGTGTCCTTTACCACCCCGGCAAAGCTAATTTTGCAGTGGATGCACTTAGTAGATTATGCATGGGTAGTGTGGCTCATGTAGAGGATGAAAAGAAATAATTTGTTAGAGAGGTTCATAGATTGGCCCGACTAGGTGTCAAACTAGTGGATTCCACTAAGGGTGGAGTCATGGCCCATAATGATTCCGAATCATCCTTTTCGATGGATGTGAAGTCCAAGCAAGAACTTGATCCTTTATTAGTTGAGTTGAAAGAGTCGGTACTCAAGATGTCCATTGAGTCTTTCTCCCAAAGGGGAGAAGGGGTACTTAGGTACCAAGGCGATTATGTGTTCCAAATGTTGATGGGTTGAGGTAGAAAATCTTAGAGGAAGCTCATAGTTCTCGATAATCTATTCATCCGGTAGCCACCAAGATGTACCGTGACCTACGGGAAATCTATTGGTGGAATGTCATGAAGAGAGATATTGCGAGATTTGTAGCCAAATGCCCTAATTGTCAACAAGTTATGGTTGAGCATTAAAGGCTGGGAGGATTATCACAAAATATTCCTATTCATACTTGGAAGTGGGAAGATGTGAATATGGACTTTATTGTGGGTTTCCCTCGTACTCAAAGGCAACATGATTTTATTTGGGTCATTATAGATAGGATTAAAAAATCAGCCCACATTATTCCCATCAAGGTCTCTCATTTGGTGGAAGACTATGACAAATTGTATATAAATGACATAGTGAGGTTTAATGGGGTTCCTTTAGCTATTATTTCGGATCGGGGTACTCAATTTACTTCTCACTTTTGGAAGTCATTCCAAAATTGGCTTGGTACTAAAGTTAAGCTTAGCACGACTTTCCACCCTCAAACAGATGGTCAAGCGGAACACACCATTTAAAATTTAGAGGATAAGTTGAGGTCATGTGTATATTTCAAAGGTAATTGGGATGACCACTTTCCATTAATAGAGTTTGCCTAGAATAATAATCACCACTCAAGTATCAATATGGATCCTTTTAATTTCTTGTATGGTAGGAGATGTAGGTCTTTGGTTGGTTTGTTTGAGGTAGGTAAAATTGCTCTTATTGGTCCCGAATCAGTTTATGAAGCTATTGAGAAAGTTTGGCTCATTACATAGAGGTTGACAACGGCTCAAAGTAGGCAAAAGTCTTATGCAGATGTGAGAAGAAGGGACGTAGAATTTGAAGTTAATGATTAGGTCTATTTGAAAATCTCACCTATCAATGGTGTGATGAGGTTTGGCAAGAAAGGGTAACTTAGTCCCTGGTATGTAGGACCATATCAAAATTTTAAGGGTATTGGAAAAGTTGCCTATGAGATGGATTTGCCAAATGAGTTCGCTGGCCTCACTCGGTATTTCATGTTTCTATGCTTAAAAAGTGTATTGGGGATCCGGTGTTAATTATTCCCCTAGAAGGGTTGGGAGTTGACGCAAGCCTTTCATATGAAGAATTTTTGGTATAAATCCTATACCGGCAAGTCAAGAGATTGACGAACAAGGAAATAGCTTCCGTTAAGATTTTTTGGAGGAATCATCTAGTTGGGAATGCTACTTCGGAGGGCGAGGCTGATATGAAGACCCGATATCCTCATCTTTTTCCTTCTACTCCTATTCAAGATTGAGGTATTTAGTTCCTCTTGAGTTTTAGTGTTTTGGAAGTCATGTATTTGGTATGAGTTTTTCCATGATTTCCTTATGTTATGCATGTTCTTTAGGAAATTCACGTTTAGTAAGAAAATGAGTTTTTATGATTTGTTGTTGTGAATTTAATATGAGTTGCATATTTAACTTCATGAGATGAGTTGATGAACATGCTTTAGTATGTTTTTGAGAGTAATTGCATATTGGCTCCATGATATTATGTTGAGCATATTTTTTGTTGAAGAAGGTAGTTCCTCTTATTAGTATTTGAAATATTGAGTTTCATGCATAATGGGTTGTTAGATGTAGTTCCTACTCCCTTGTGTTGCATTGACTATGTTTTAGATGGAGTTGAAGTTTCCTCCTTTTGATTTGTGCATTAGTTTGATGTTTCAAGCATATTGGGCTGCTAGTTTTGAGTCTTTAATTATGTAAGGCGTCTAGATCGTCATTCGAGGACGAATGTTTCCAAGGAGGAGATAATGTAACATTCTTGAAACTATTAGGCTAAACTAGGGCTTGACGTAAGGGTTAGAGTCGTAAATAACTCCCGACACTCAATATATATGTTTTTGGGCTAAAACGTCAAGGTACGACCCCCAAGGACCAACCATGTGTCCTTGAGGAGGAACGTTCAAAAGGTGAAAAAAATAGTGCCTGGGTATTCCACCCACGAGGGGGAATCACGACCATTAGGTGGACCCACACCTCGTGAGTGAGGGCCGTTGGTCAAGGCCCCTGGAACAACGCCCCAGAACCCCTACCACGGTTTGCCAGCACGGACTGTGGGTCAGTGGTGGGCGTTGATAGGGCCTCAAAACTGCCATTTGGCAATATACTTAGGGTTTTCCTTTTTAATTAAATGTTAAGTTGTATCATTTTACACTAAATTAAACTAACTATATAATATTTTTAAGTCTCTATATTAACTCATCCAAATCATAATTTATAAATCCCAAATCAAAATGAACATCCCCCCCAAAAACTCTCTCTAGAACTCATCCAAATCATGATTTCACTCAAATTGGTTGGAATTTTTTACCAAGATATGGTAGTCCTTCATCCATGGATAATATTCATCCATGGAGTCCCTCCAAAATCCCCAATTTCAAAGCTAAAAATCCCATAAGCTAGGGTTTGAATTCAATCTCATGGATTCCTTTCGAAGTCGTTTTTAATGATTGAACTATGTTTTATTATGGATATATTGATGATTTTATATGATTTTATGATGAATTCCCCAAGAATCCATGAATTCCCCTATTTTCCCAAATTGAATCTAAGAGTGTGGGTATTGATTGATGCAAGTAGAATATGATAGAATTATGCATTTAGTAATTGAACTGCTTACATTATGTTATCATCCATGTCGAATGTTGTAATTCTAGATGTGCTTATAGATTATAATCTATGGTCCTTGAAGGGCAAAAGTATGAGAATTATGAATGATTATGAGAATTGTCATGACCCGAGCCTACACCCCAGACGTGACACAGCGTACAAGACTTCGAAATGCCTCATACAACCCTCCTAGCATTCATAACATAAGAACATAAGAAAAAGTGTGGAATTTAAAATCTCTAAAACCATACAATCATAAACTTCATTTAAAAACAAACAACGGAAGTCTATAATACTATGTCTCAAACCATCTTTAACACTTGAATACAATCTTAGGGACACGACCTTTACAAAAGTCTAAAACATAAAGGAAAGACCTAAAGGGGATAGTGGGGTTGTCCTCGAAACTATGAGGACTCACCAAATCTTCAACTCCTTGCTCCTTAGAATCCTATCTTCCAAAAATAGAAATCAAGTCTCAAAACCCTACACTTTGTATAAAAATAGAAGAAATATGGGTTAGCACACAAAAATGTACTAAGTATGATAGCCATGAAAAAATCATTGTTAAAAAGGACATTTTGGTTCAAAACCATTCTATATGCCAATTTTGAGAAAACATCATGAGCATTAGTATAATTGGCATAAGATACAAGTATAATAATCATATAAGTCATTACAACACATTAGAACCATCACCTTAAGTAGCCCTAAGCTAGACTTGTGCAATGTAAGAATAGCATCCCATACTACCATTCATAATAAGTACCACTGTGAGGCCACCATAGATGAACTTACCATTCTCCATACTCATCTTTAGTCAATACTCATGCATATGGAACATTCACATTTAGTAAGTCATGACAAAGAAAGTAACTCATAATAACATTTCCAAGTAAAGAATTCATCATTTCATTAAGCATTTAAGTCAACATTCTCATTAGTTTCATTAGGAACACATTCATTTCATTAGACATTAAGACATTGGAGAATCACACCATAGCCCTCTCAAAGCCTACTCGTGAAATGCATGAATGGAATCCCATACTACCACCCACACTTCATAGCACGTATCTAACATGAGGGGAATAAGCATTAACCGACATAGACCATACGAGCTTAACATGGAATCAGGTGTCTATCCCACACCGTAAAGGGTTGGTCTACTTTCCTAAGGTAGGACCGGTAATATTTTAGCTTAGGTGGATCCAATACCTAATAATTTATGTGGGCACATAGTTATAGGATAAGAAAGATGTTCATTGAAACCCGGCCTAACATAGTGAGAGCTTCCATCTTACAATATCCACTCAGTACTAAGCTTGCATTCCCATAGAGTAGTTCATTCTCATTAAAATTATTATACTTGAGAGGGCTACCACCATTAGGTCTACCGACTCAAAGTACATTTACACATGAAAGGGCCAAAACCATTAGGTCTATCAATTCAAGGTACATTATTAGGATAGCTCATTGAATACTCAAGAAAGGGCCACCACCATTAGGTCTACCGATTCAAGGTTCATCATTACATTGGTAGTTCATAGAATCATTATGAAGGGCTACCACCATTAGGTCTACCGATTCAAGACATAGCCTTAGAATACTTCATTAATTATTTATGAAAGGGCTACCACCATTAGGTCTACCCATTCAAGGTTCATTATTCATTACATGAAAGGGCTACCACCATTAGGTCTATCAATTTAACGTTCATTAATTCAAGATACATTACTTCACAAGAAGAGGATCCCCTAAGCCTGCCAATTCAAGGTACTTCAATCATGATCACTTTCATTTACACAAGAAGAGGATGGCATTAGCCTACCAATTAAAGATGTAACATTACTTTGAAGAAACCTTTCACATTCTATCATCATCATGCACAAGTGTATAATTGAGAATAACCTTTCAATAAAAACACAATTGCATTGTAATCATGATCACCTTACTTTAATTAAAATGACAAAGCATATACATAGCATCATGATTATACATCAATTCTTCATAAATTGACCTTGAAGGCTATGAATCAATCTCAATCCAAACATATAGAATACTACATTAGATAAGGGGAATATAAAGATTAAATAACTCAATCAATATAAACATAATCAATTATCATGCTTCCATCATCAATCAACCCACATCATAAATTCACAATTTAGTATTTTGGGGGATTCATGGGTTCATGGGAGAATTTCATCATAAATTAACTTAAATTACTCAATTCAATCATAATTCATTATAAAACAATCATTGAAAACGTTTTGAAGTTGAACCCATGACTTAGATTGAAACCCTATCTTTTGGGGGAATTTGGAATCTTTGAAATCATGTTTTGAAGGGTCTCTATGGGTGAAAGCTACCCATATATGAAACTACCATATCTTGAGTGAAGATTATCCACGAAATTGAGTGATAAAGATGAACTCTTGAGGTCTAAACCTTGAATTCTTCTTCTCCAATTGAGGTTTCTAGAGAGAGAATTATTTGGAGAGGAGGTGGTTTCTATTTTTTTTGGGGTTTGGGAATAATGCATTGTAAAGGGGTGGTTAATAGTTTAAAAATCCTTAAATAAGTGAAATAAAACAATATACACCGTCCCCCTTCATTAACAAATTAATTTGGAATTACCTAAAATGTCTAAGCCTTTGGAGAGATTGGGAATATTCTGCAGGTGTGACTCACGCCCTTGACCCACGGACTGTGAGTGGACTCACGCCCCATCCTACAGGTCCGTGGTTGGGGTCTGCAACTTGACATCTTGAGGCCCTGACCTATGGATTGGTTCCACGTGGCGTGGATGGACCTACGCCCAGTAGGTCCCTAAATTTTTGGCAGCCTTGGGTTTAGGCTTTAGGGTCCTCCTCAAGGACCCTTGGTTTGTCCTTGGGGAGTCGTGATGTTTAACCCCTAAATCCCTCAACCTAAGCTCAGGAAATCATTTTACAACATAAAACCCCACATCAAACTCAACAACACACTCGTTAGGCTCTAGTTTCACCTACTAGTTTTTTTGAGGTGTTACATTATATCCTCCTTGGGAACATTTTTCCTCGAATGACACTTTAAACACTTTAAAAAATTAAAGACTAAAGACTAGCAGCCCATCATGCATGAAACATCATAACAATGCACAAATCTGGGAGGAAACATCAACTCCATCTCTGACATACTCAATGCAACACAAGGAAGTAGGAACTACATCTACAAACCCATTTTGCATGAAAACTTCAACATTTTTCATGTCATTGGAAGAATTACCTTCTCCAACTAAAATCTTGTTCATCATAACATCATAAAGTAATTTATGCAATTATTCTCAAAAGCACATTTAAGCATGTTTAACAAGTTATCTCATGAAGTATATAGGCAACTCATACTAAATGCACATCAACATGAGAAATAAAAATCATGAAAACTCATTTTCTCATTAAACATGAATTCATTAAAAGCAGGCATAACTTAAGGAGACCATGGAAACACATAATCACATATGACTCCAAAAACATGAAACAAGCCATAAGGAACTCTTTGTCTTAAGCTTGAATAGGAATAGAAGAAAGAGATAAGGATATCAGAACTGTCAACCAACTTACTTTCTAACCATACCCTCTCCCCCTTGGGAGTAAACCCATACTTAGGCTAACATGAAAATAACATAGGGACCTTAATAAACATTAACAACTATTAGTAACTATCAACATACTGGGGCCTTTATCCGGAAGGGATCATTTGTCAACTCTAGTAGCATCCTTTACTAAAACCCTTACTAGGATATCACTCCTCAACATTTTCATGGAAGGAACTTCTTTACTCTTCTATAACTTAACTTGTCGGTCTAAGTTCTCAACCGGTACTTCTAAAGTAGGGAGGTTCTCACTAAGCATCTCTTGCTCACAAACAACCTTACCAACACCACTCAAGGGGAGAATTCTTTACCTAAATCATGAACATCAAGAACACTCATTGACCTTTCTATCTAAGCACATTATCTCCCCCTTGGTAGCAAGCCTATACAAACTCTTTTAAGAATCACTTCTTTCAATTCTAAGGTCGGAGAAAGTCATCACTAAACCTTTACATTCATCACACAAGATGATTCTAAACCAAGGTGAATTACTACACTTCTACCCTCTTTAGAGAAGCCTACTCTCTCAACACATCTAGGCTTTTCTTAAACACCATTATTCATCAAATCCTCCAACAAAACACATAGCCATAAAGCAACCCCTCTACACCGAAGGACATCATCTAATTCTATCATATCAAGACTCATCTAGTCACATAGCCATAATTGACATTACTAATAACCTTTTTCTCCCTCGATCCTTGCAGCATGAGCCCTTCAAGTGATCATATCCTAAATACCATCGGATAAGAAAAAGGAGAGAGACCTTATAGAGTTAAACTCTATGGCACTACCTAAAGAATGAGGACGTGAGATTTTCCTAACATCCAATAGCCTCCTATTCATAAATGTTGCGCGCTTCAAAAAATGAACAAGACTCTACAAGATGTGGTTTGAGACCTCCTAAAACCATCACAAAATCTTGTGCTTTGATACCATGTTTTTCATGACTCGAGCCTACACCCCAAATGTGACATGACGTACATGACTCCGAAAAGCCTCATACAAGCCTCATAGCATTCATAACATAAGAACATAAGAAATAGTGTAGAATTTAAAATTTTAAAATCATACAATCAAAAACTTCATTTTAAAACAAACAGCGCAAGTCTACAACACTATTTCTCAAACCATCTATAACACTTGAATGAAATATTAGGGACACAACCCTTACAAAAGTATAAAACATAAAGGGAAGACCGAAAGGGGATAGTGGGTTTGTCCACGAAACTATGAGGACTCACCAAATCTTGAACTCCTTGCTCCTTAGAAACCAATCTTCCAAGAATAAAACTCAAGTCTCCAAACCCTTCACTTTGTAGAAAAATAGAAGAAATATGGGTTAGCACACAAAAATGTACTAAGTATGATAGCCATGCAAAAATCATGCTTAAAAAGGACATTTTGGTTGAAAATCATGCTATATGCGAATTTTGAAAAAATATCATGAAGTTTAGTATAAGAGGTATAAGATACAAGTATAATCATCATATAAGACATTACAACACATTAGAACCATGACTTTAAGTAACCCTAAGCTATACTTATGTAATGTAAGAATGACATCGAATACTACCATTCATACTAAGTGCCAATTTGAGGCCACCATAGATGAACTTACCATTCTTCATACTCATATTTAATCAATACTCATGCATAAGGAACATTCACATTTAGTAAGTCATGAAAAGGAAAGTAACTCATAATAACATTTCCAAGTAAAGCATTCATCATTTCGTTAAGCATTTAAGTCAACATTCTCATTTGCTTCATTAAGAGCACATTCATTTCATTAGACATTAAGACATTGGAGAATCACACCATAGCCCTCTCAAAGCCTACTCGTTCAATGTATGAATGGCATCCCATACTACCACCCACACTTCATAGAACCTCTTTAGTAACCATAGTTCGTATCTAACATGATGGGAATAAGCATTAACAGACATAGACCATGCGACCTTATCATGGAATTAGGTGTCTATCCCACACCGTAAAGGGTTGGTGTACTGGCCTAAGGTAGGACCGGTAACATTTTAGCTTAGGTGGATCCACTAGCTAATAACCTATGTGAGCACATAGTTATGGGATAAGAAAGATGTTCATTGGAACCAGACCTAACGTAGGGAGAGCTTCCATCTTACCATATCCTGTCACGACCCGGGAGCACCCCTATTCGTAACCGGCGTACTCAACCTCGAAGAGGTCAAATACAAGCCTCTTAGCATTCATTCATCGCATAGACACTAAAACCATAAGGAATTTAAAACTTTCTTTAAGAAGAAAACATTGCATAAAAAATAGCAAGTGGAAGACTTTCTAGACTTTATACATGATGTCTCAAAACCATCTAATACTTTAGAGTACAAAATTCGGAACTAATCCCGTACACAACTTAAACAATACGAAAAGACATAAAAGAACATATTGGGTATTGTCCTCGAATCTATGAGGACTCACCAAGTCTTCATCTTCAACACTTAGAAACCTATCAAATAGCCATGACATGTCATCATCTCCAAATCCCTACACTTTAGTCCAAAAAGGGAAAGAAAG
>JAJOOO010026709.1:0-23784 GCA_029582685.1 Solanum piurae
ATAATTTTAAAAATAATTATTTTAATTAAAAAGCGACGGACGGCATCTCTTAGTCCGTCGCTTTTTTGGAGCGACGCTGTCCGTCGCTTTTTCTTCAGTCGTGTTTTAGCAGTTTTTTAGTAGTGACTTGGTCAAATGCGTAGCAATAGAATCAAAGTTTTTCACAAACCTGCGTTAGTAGCTAGCAAGACCCACAAAACTCCAACTTTTGTCACAAAGCTAGGCCGAACTCAATTTTTAATTGCCTCAATATTTTGGTGGTCTACCATCACCCCTTCTTTCGAAACTACATGCCCAAGAAAGCAATTGAGGGAAGCCATAATTCACACTTGAAAAACATAGCCTTCAAATTTTGTTTCACCAAGATACCTAGAACTATATGAAGGTGATCTAGATGCTCATCCTTTCCCTTGGAGTAGATCAAGATATCGTATATAAACATAATTACAAAGGAATCCAAGAATGGTATAAACACCTCATTCATCAAGCTCATAAATGTCGTAAGTGCATTGGTCAACCCAAACGACATTAATAAGAATTCATAGTGCCCATACTGAGTCCTGAAGGCCATTTTAGGTATGCCCTCATGCCTAATCTTTAAATGATGGTACCCGACCTCAAGTCAATCTTAGAGAAAATTGAAGCACCTTGTCAAATGGATAATCTATTTAGGTAAGGGGTACTTATTCCAGATGGTGACCTTATTCAACTACTGGTAATCTATGCACATTCTCATGCTACCATCATTCTTCTTGACAAACAACACAGAAGTACCCTAAGGAGAACTACCAGGATAAATAAATCCCTTATCAAGCAGTTGTTAAAGCTGAGTCTTGAGTTCTCTTAACTCTGTCGAAGCCATTTGATAGGGAGGAATAGAAATCGAACGAGTATTCAGATCCAAATTGATATAAAAGTCTATGTCCCTATCCGGAGGCATACTAGGAAGATCTGTAGGGAATACCTCCGGAAACTCTAAAACCATGGGAATAGACTCAATGGAAGGGAACTCTACAATAACATCCCGAAGATGAGCCAAATAGACCATACAACCCTGTCCTACTAGTTTGCTAGCCCGAAGGAAGGATATGATTTTTAATGTCTTAGACTTGTACACCCCTTCCCATTCAAATTTTTTCCTTCCTTTGATCTCTAGAGTTATTGTCTTAGCATTAAGGTTTAGCAAATAAAAATGAAAAGATAACCAATTCATACCCAATATCACATCAAAGTCTAGGATATCCAATATGACTAAATCTACCCATGTCTACAGACCCATAAACATCACAGAACAATCATGATACATGTGGGTTACTACTACAGACTCTCCAACTGCGGTAGCAACTTAAATAGGGGAATCAAGGGTATCACAAATCAAATAGAGTCGTAGAGCAAAACTAATAGACACATAAGAATAAGTAGAACTTGGATCAAACAACACTGTAGCCGTCCAGTCACAAGCAAGAATAGTACATGTTATCACAATATTTGATATTCCAGCCTCTGGTCTAGAAAAAGAGCTCTATCATCATTACGAGCAACCCTCTTATCAATCTGTGCCGCTTCCATCCCTGCATTACCATTTCCTCGGTCTCCATGACCTCCCTAATTACCTCCTTATCTACCCTGTGGACGTCCTCTACCATGATTACCTCCACCCACTAGAACCACTGCTCTAGTCTGTTATTGAACCAATCCAACAAGATGCATATGAGGGCATTCCTCTTGAAATGTCTCATCTCACCACAATTAAAGCATCCGCGGTCATGTGAGAGCCTGCTTACTAATGAATAAGAAAATCCTTGACCACCCTAAGTCGGAGACTATTGTGGAACCACTGAATAACCACCCATAGAGGCAGGCATGGCCGACTAAATCAGGTGAGTTGAATACACATCTAAAATGGAACCCTTGGAATACAAACCACTGTAGTTGCCCACATTCCTGGACTTTGATGAGCCAAAGATTTTGACTCATTTGGGGCCTTTTAGTTCAACAAATAGTGTCCGTAATGCCTTTTTATGTCCATATCTGATGGTTAATTTTTTTGCAGCTATGAAAGTTTAAAGATAAGACGAGGACAAATTCATGCAAAAAGAGACCTAAAACAAAAGAAAAATAATGAAAATATGAAGCTGATGTTTGTTTAAGGCACTTGGCGACTTGCCATAAGTGAATAGACCTTGCCGAAAATGACAGAGTTTTTTACTAAAAATTTCAAAGCAGGTTGGCGAGAATAAGGAACAAATGGTGATCCGCCAAACTCTGTCGGCAAGATGAATTCTACTCGCCAAAGTTGAGAGAACAACTGGTCTAAAATGAAGGACAAAAGGCGAGCAATGATGATAGTTGGTGACTCACCAAATGTGAACGGCTAGATTCATTGAGCTCGCCAAGTGTGGTTCAAACACATGAGTCCCAAAGCCAAGGAAGAAATGGAGAGAAGAAGTACAAGTGAGCGACTCACTGAGTGAGTGGGCGAGATTGACTAACCTCGCCAACTGAGTCACGATATGAAATTTTGGCTGAGTTTTGGGGAAAGTATAAATAGCTGAAAAAAGAGAAACTCACTTTCTGAAATTAGAGTACATAAGAACATTCCAATATTTTTGTGTTAAGAAACCTTGTAATTCATTTCTTTTGTGAATTTGGAGCTGGGTTTCTAGATTTGAAGTTGTAATCCAACAACTCAGATGGTTGAGATTGTTTTGGGTATAATTTCTATTAATTGTATCACGATTAGATAAAAATTTGATTCTACGGGTGTGCGAATGAAATTCGATATTGATTAATTCAGTGGAACTTTGGGCATTACTCTGTTTTACAGTATTTCTATGGATTCAAACTAATTGGGATGTGTTAATTTATGAATTATAGTTGTGAATTTTATTCTACTTCAGATCTTCATGTATTTCTTGGAAAAGGTAACATGAAGTGGGTAATTAGTTTGATGCTTGCATAATAGATTTGAATTCCATGTTTGCTTGAGTAAAGGAAATTGGTGTTTCATCTCTAAATGCTAGATTTTCTTGAGAGAGAAAATCTATATTAAAGCAATGCATTTGTTCAGTAGATTACACATGGGAGGGTTTGAAAAAAGCTCCTAAGATAAGCATGTTGTGATTGAAAAATACAACGTGTGTTTGATATTTATCTAGCTTATCCATGGGTAACTAATGTTATTGATCAATCATATTGATTCATTATTTGAAATTAATACCCACATCCGCACACTCCTAGATTATCACTCCACTTGAGAAACACACATTTTAATTCACTCTTGTCAAAATTGGTTTAAATCATCTTAATTTGATATTTGGAATTATCCATCCTTGTTACTATGTTACTACAAAAGACTAGATCATAATTTTACTTCGTAATTGAATTCTTCAATATACCACTCCTTGTGGGATTCGACCATGATATCATACATTTGGTTATTATATTGCTAGTGAATGCTTATTCATTGAATTGTTATACGAGTAACTTGAGCGTTATTTAAAATGACACCGTTACCGGGGAGTGGTGCCTAGAATTCTTTTAGTGAAGTAATTTTGTGAAATGATTTAGCTGTAGTAGAACACTCATACCATTTGTTTCATTGTTGTGCTCTTGATAGGTGACGATATAAGTGTCAATGGGAGAAATGCCTCTAGTCACAATGGGAAGAATTATGTCATTCAGAATTTAGAGGACGTGAACTTTAATGTTATAGGAAGTACATGAGCTATCCGGTTACCCCCAACTTTGGGTAAGTTATATCTCATGTAATTGGAACCATGATTCAACTACTCCAAATAAAAGGAGCTTTTGGGGGTCTAGCTCATGAAGATCCCCATGACCACATTCGCAACTTTGTGGATGCATGTGGTCCGCTTATTTTCAAGAATATCACTCAACGATCCATTGGGTTGAGGTTGTTTCCTTTCTCTATAATAGGGGAAGCAACGAAATGGTTGGCTAAATTATCAAGGGACTCAATTACTTCGTGAAAAGAATTGACCAAGGTATTCCTCGGGAGATTCTTTCCTCTTTCGAGGATGGTGAAGCTTCAGAACGACATTTAAAATTTCAAGTGAATTGATGGTTAACCAATCCATGAGACATGGTTGAGGTTTCAGAAGCTGTATCTACAATGTTCTAATCACGAGTTGCCAGATAAAGTGTTGTTGCAATATTATTACAAGAGTCTTGATTCTGTGAACAAGGGGTTGATACTCATCCAAGGTGGAATTATGAGACAACTATTTGTACTGGCTTAGAATTTGCTTGATGAGATGACCAAGATCAACCGTGCATGTCATACAAGGGAAGATCAAATGTCTCCTCTCAACATGGGTTTAACTAAAGAGCAACTAGAGAAGAACCAAGAGCATGATGAGAATATGGAAAAAATGATGACCCAACATGACTTGTTTCAAAGCATGTCATGGGAATGGATTCAAGTCAGTGAATGCTGTTGGTGCTAGTAGTAGGTTGAGCCCGGAGGATGCGAAATTCAATGCAATGTATGATGAAGAGGTCCAGTTTTTAAACAACAAAGTAGGGGGTTATCATCTGAAATATCCAAGCCCGGGTGAGAATAAAGGTTGGAACAAAGATCATGATAATGGTTGGAGAGACCATATAAAGGATTGGTGGGATAGAGGCACAAACTAAAGATAGTGTGAAGATGACAAATATAAATATGTTCCACCTCATGACCGTCCCAAGCCAAAGAAAAAACAGGTGGATCAATTTTTTTCCGAATTGAAGATATGTCGGTAAGATTCTTTAACAAGGTAGAAGCATTGACAAGGTGTTGAAATAACAATACTAATTTCTCCACTTTGACCCAAATTGTCACTTCTCACTCAGTGTCAATCAAACAACTTGAGACTCAAATGGGCTAGATTTCAGCTTATTTAAATCCAAGACCAAGAGAGAGTTTACCAAGTGACACGATTGCCAACCCAAAGAATAACGCTTGAAGGCATGTCTACGTCATGCCACAATATTAAATAAGGCGCTTCTTGGAGGCAACCCAAATTTTAATGGTTTTTCAATAAAATGTAGTTGAGTGTGTAGGTGGTAGTAATGTCCCAAGTTCAGGAAAGATTGGCGAGATGAATACTTAGTTGGCGAGTCACCGAGTAGCTTTAGAGAGCTTATCTTGGCTCACCTTGTCAGCTAAAAATTTTTGCTAATTATTCTATCAACTTTGGTGGAAAAAATCTCATTCGGCAAGTCGCCGATCCACTTTGGTCAGATAAATCGGGTTCGAGACGAAATTTGAGATTGATGATATGAAGAGGCAAGGTTGGTGAGCTTGAGATCCTTTTGTGAGTCACCAAATTGGTTCAGCGATGTTAGTCACAACCACTGAATGGTCTTTGGTTGAAAGGCCAAGGGTCATTGACCATTTTAATGTTATGTCTTTTAAAATTCCTTAACTTTTTTTCTTTTTCACTCTCTAAGATTTTTATCTTCAATATTCCCTTGTGGATTGCGTATTTACAAAGAACCAGTCGTCCACAAAACCCTTGCCCCTTTGTATATTGGTTCTTGATCATAGAGGTTGGTTTTCAATTCAAATTTTGTTAGCTCTAGTATTTCATGCTTGATGAACTTGTTTGTCTTCTTCTTGAGATTATTGTTGCCTTGTTTAGTGCTCAATCGAAATGTGTCTTTGAATGAATGTGAATGCATAGTTGCCCCATGCCTTTAATAGTTAATTCTTATCTATGGGTATAAATTTTGTAAGTATTGGGGGTTGTTAGTTGAGATTCATTATGCTTTACTTATGGGTCTTGCTTTTGTATCGTGTGGATGAAGTCTGATTAACTCATAGTCAACAAAGTGACTTAAATTCGTCCAATGATAGATTGGGTGACATCATTCTTAAGGGAAAATCATCGTTTTGGTTTTTAATGGTTGAAATTGAGGAAATTTTGGGTACTTAGAGTTGATTGATGTGTTGGGTAGCATTTATAATGTGCAAATTGTGCGCGGGCATTGATCATTGTTTGGAAATTGAGTGAAGTTTTGAAAAATTGGATGAAGGGCTGTAAATTACGTGTTTGGAAAGATCCGTCGATCTCGCCAACATTATTCGATGAGTCACCGTGTAAGTCCTAGCTCACCCTTTTCTTGCAAATTATTGAGCTTGTGTTCTGTCAATTTCGGCGAGCTTTCTCTAGCTCACCAATTGTGTTCTGCTACTCTCGACCTTTTCATTAGTTCACCTTTTTTCCTGAATTTTGATGATTGGCTACTATCACTTTCGGCGAGCTGATTTTAGCTCCCCGACCTAGTTAGCAAGCCTTAGGATAATTTAATTATAAGACTTCATTTTGATTATTTTCAACTAACCCTTCACCCGATATATATTTTGGAATGTTGTGTAATGCAGGTATGGCGAGACCAAAGATGTCAGTTACCCGAAGGGCTTCTCTAGAAGATTCTCCTCCTCCACCACCATGAAAAAGGCAAAGCGGTATTGTGATTTCAGAGATTAGTGACAGACTACGAGCCGATTCACGCACATCCAAATGTGTGAGTGAGAAACAAAAGAAAAAGGCTGTTATAGCTCCCCAAGACTCTAGGAAGTGTCATTTGATTGATGAAAGTACTACTTCTACCTCCAAGGGGGAGCCACTGAACTATTCTTGGACCGAAAATGAGAATGAAGTATAAGGGTTGAGGGTGCTACTACTCCAATCCATAGAACCGGTGCTGCATCTCAAGCATCCCAAAGGAAACGGAATGAAATATGCTCCAACTCAATTCATGACCCATTGTCAAATGCTTTACCTCGGGTGATACCACTGATTCATCCTTATGCTATGAATAGGTTGAAGGCTGCTGGGCTGCGCAGTATATTAGAGGAAAAGAGGTTATAAAGTGATGCTGTGATGAGTGGATACCCAACTGTATGGAACACTATCAAATGAATAGGTGAAACTAGAGCCTAATGATTTTGTTTTTGAGTTTGGTGTGAGGTAATGAGTTGTAAAATGTTGTCCCGAGCTATGGTTGAGGGGTTTAGGGGTTAAACGTCAAGGTACGACCCCCCAAAGACCAACCAAGGGTCCTTGAGGGGGGCCCTAAAGCCTAACCTCCAAGACCCCAAAGAAACTAAAAACTACCCAAAATGTGATGACCTAAGAATGGGGACCTACGTCCCGTAGGTCCATCCACGCATCGTGGATGGCCTCCGTTGGTCAAGGCCCCCAAAACCATGTTTCAGTCACAAACCGCAAAGTGACAGTATGGGGCATGACCCCACCCACAGTCCGTGGGTGGGTGTTTCGTGGATGGCATCTGTTTGCTGTCTAGAATCGGCCACGTGTAGGGGTAGTTTGGTAAATTCATTTTAAGTTTAGTTAAGTTGGGGGATGGTTATTATTGGTTTATTATGATATTTTAAGGGTTTTTAAAGTATTAAAATACCTTTTCTAATTCATTCTACCAAAACACAAATTAGAACCCGCCTCTCTTCTCAAAAATTCTCTCTCTAGAAACCTCCATTGGAGGTGAAGGATTCAAGATTTCAAGCTCAAGACCTCACCATTTTCAGTCAATTTTTGTGGATTTATTCCCTAAAAGGTATGGTAGTCTTCATCCTTGACTTAGTTTCTTTCAAGGAGCCAATTTCAAAGGTGATTTCAAGTCTCCAAAGTTCCCCAAAAACCCTAGTTTTCAATCTATGCATGGGTTCAATTCCAAAATTATTTTAAAGCCTTTTATATGATGAATTATGAATAGAATGTTGAATTATTGATGAATTATGGTCAATTTATTCTATGATCCCATGTTTCCCCCAAATTCTTAAGTTGTGAATTGTGATTGGTAATTGGTTGATCATGAATGTATGTTGAATTGCTTATGTTTTTATTGAATTAGTTATTGAATCATATTAATTTCCTTATATATTGTAGTATTTTAGATGTTTGGGTTGTTATTGATGTATAGCCTTGAAAGACAAGTTCATGAAGGATCTATGTATGATTATGATGTAAAGTATATGTGTGTGATCTCAATGAAAGAGTTATGATCATGTTTAGAATATAATTGTGTTATGATTGAAAGCATATTCTCAATTAACACTCATGAATGATGATGATAGAATGTGAAGGGTTTCTTCTATGTAATGTATATCTTGAATTGGTAGGCTTATGCATCCTTTTCTTGTATAAATGAAAGTAATATGATGTTGTAACTTGAATTGGTAGGCTTATGAATCATTTTCTTGAATGATGAATGTGTATTGACTTAATGATCATGGAATCGGTAGACCTAATGTTGGTAGCCCTTTCATAAATGACTAATAAATGTAATGATGAACCTCGAATCGGTAAACCTAATGTTGGTAGCCCTTTCCGAAATGAATGATGAGGTATTCTAGGCTATGTATTGAACCAGTAGACCTAGTGTTGGTGGTCCTTCATGATGAGTCTAGAAACTAATGTGATGATAAAACTTTAATCGGTAGACCTAGTGTTGGTGTCCCTTTCATTTGTGAAATGATGAACCTTGTATCGGTAGACCCAATGTTGGTGGCCCTTCTTGGAAAGTCAATGAGCTATCCTTAATGTAGCTTGAATCGGTAGACCTAATGGTGGTGGCCCTTTCTTGTGTAATGTACTTTGGGTCGGTAGACCTAATGTTGGTGGGCCTCTGAAGTACAATAATGTTAATGTGAATTAAATACTCTATGGGAATGGAGGCTAAGCACCGAGTGGATATGGTAAGATGGAAACTCTCCCAATGTTAGGCTAGGGTTCGAATGAACATCTTCCTATCCCATAACTATGTGCCCACGTAGGATGTTAGCTAGTGGAATCCACTTAAGCTAAAATGTTACTAGTTCTACCTTAGGCAAGTAGAACACCTTTATTCGGTGTGGGGTCATATGACACCGGATTCCATGACTTAGCTCTTATGGTCTATATCAGTTGAACGCCTATTCCCATCATGTGAGTTGTGCATTATGGTTTCTTGAGGAGTTCTATGAAGTGTGGGTGGTAGTATGGGATTCCATCCATGCATTGCACGAGTAGGCTTTGAGAGGGATATAGTGAGTTCTCTAATGTCTTAATGACTAATGTATGAAGGTGCTCTTAATGAAGCTAATGATTAATGTTGACTTAAATGTCTAATGTAACTATAATTGGATTGTATTATGAGTTACTTCCGTGTCATGACTTATTAAATAATTCTATCTCTTATGTATGGGTATTATGTAAAGATGGAAAGGATGAATGGTAAGTTCAGTTTTGGTGGCCTTGATGTGGTACTTAGTGTGGATAGTGGTATGAAACACTATTCATACATTGCACATGGTATAACTTGGGGTTGCTTGAGGTGAAAGCTTAATGTAATGAAATGTCTTATATGTTGATTATGTTCTAATGTGAAGATATGACTTGTATGTTGGTTATGTGTGTTTATTATGCCTCTTATACTTATGTTCATGAAGTTTTCACAAATTGGCATAAACCATGATTTCCAAATAAAATGTTCTTTTTAAGCATGGTTTTTGCATGGCTATCATACTTAGTACTTAATTGTGCTAACCCATATTTTCTCTTATTTTACTACAAAGTGTAGGTTCCGGCAAGTGAGTTGCTTTCTCTCTAGTTCAAGGGCTTGGATTGAAATTCTTCCAAGGCTAAGTGGTATGTCTTCATAGATCGAGGATAAGTACTTTTGATGTTCCATTTCTTTCATGTAATAGACATTTGATAGACTTTTGATTGTAAAGGGCCGTGACCCTACTTTTGTTTCGAGATATTGTTTTAGATGGTCATGTGAGATAATAGACTTCCGCTATTTTAAATGAGTATTTTGATTGTATAGATTTAAATGAGTTTTAATTTCATACCACTTTCCTTATATCAAATGTTATGAATGCTATGAGGCTTGTATGAGGCTTTTCGGAGTCTTATACACCGTGTCACTTCTGGGGTGTATGCTCGGGTCGTGACAAATATGGTATCAGAGCATAAGGTTTTGGGAATGGTTTTTAGGATTGATGTCTCACAAGCCACGTCTAGTAGAGTATTGTTCATCGGTGTGAGTCGCGACACATCTATGAGTGAGAGGCTATAGGACGTTAGGAAGTTACACTTCTTTTATTATTCTTGAAGTCATTCCATAGAGTTTAGATCTGTAACACCCCGTAAATTAGTGAGTTGAACTAGTGAGTTCTAGAGCCTTTCGTAAGAGTTTTGGAGTGTCGTAAGAAGATTAAAATCAAAAGAGATGGTTCCCGTACTTAGAATAGGGGTTTTAGAGGTTAAACGTTCGGGTATGACCCCCCAAGGACTACCCAAGGGATCCTTGAGGGGGACCCCAAAAAAAGTCCCCAAAACTGTCAAATGTGTGACCTACGAATGACCATCTATGGCCAATAGATCAAACCACGCCTCATAGGTCATGGGCGTAGGTCAAGGCCTGTTAAGGCCTGCCAGTTTTTGAGCTTTTAATTTTTAGTTAGGTGTTTGGGAATTAATTAGGGGTTAAGGGAGGTCGGTTAGTTAGTTATTTTACCTCCTATATAAGTCTAATACACCCCTAAACTAAGTCCTTTGCTCATTCATCTTAGAACCCCCAAATCACTCTCCAAATATTCTCTCTATAGAAGTGAAGAAGAAGAAGAAGAGAAGAGAAGAGGGCAGTGTTTCACCATTGATTCAAGCTTTGTTTAGGGATTTGATTAAAGGTATGTGAAGCTTATTCTTGTATGGGTTCTTCCACCCATAGACCCCCCATAGTTTCCCCACTTGTGAAATAAAAAACCCCATTCTAGCTAGGGTTGTGCTTGCATTATTGATAAGGTTTGGGTGTGATTCCAATCTAGTGGATATCACCCAATTATGATTGATTTAGATTTTTTTAATGATATTATGATGATTTCATGTGATTTATATGGTAAACCCTATTCTAAATTGATGAATGTGATATTTGTGGGTTTATGCCATTAGAGGCAAATTTCAAGGTTCAAAGGTGATCAACCTAAATCAATGTCTTGTATACTAATTGATTATAGTTAGGATCATATAATCATGAATTGAACTAGACTTGATTGAATAGGAAGGATCTTGAGTTGTAAAGTTAGAATTGAATCTTTATGAATCAATTATGGCTAGAATCACTTAGTAGTAAAGAAGGTGATTGAATATCTTGAAATTAGACATGAATTATGATAGAATGAAGTTAAGCTTGATAGTAGGGCTTGTAGCCACCAATGTTAGGGATTTGGAGGTAAAGTCAATATTATGTTATTGTGTTGTGTATTGCTTCTCTCTTACACACTTAGGCATGAATTGTTAGGGGATCCAAGGGTTCTCTCATATAGAAGGATTCTAGGTTAGCTTAATAACCTAAAATGAATCAAAGAATGTTAGACTAGAATATCTTGAAGTTGTGATGTATGATCCCTTCATGTATAGCTTGGCTTAATAGGATAAGAACAAGGTTGATATCTTGGGATGGAGGATCTATACTCTCCTAAGGTATAGCTTGACTTAGCATTGTAGAATGCATGTCATGGTAGCATGAGTTAGGTTTAGTCATGGTGGACTAGGATTGAGGATTTGTACTCTCATATGGGTAGCTTGAACTAGCATTGTTAGGATGCCTTCATGGTAGCTTGACTTGGTTTGGCCAAGACCATTTCATGGTAGCTTTGGGAAAGCGGACTTATACTCTCCTAAGGGTAGTTTGACTTGCATTGTAAGGTGCATTTCAAGGATAGCTTGAGTTAGGTTAGTCATGGTAGCTTGGGATTGAGGAGCCATACTCTCCTAAGGATAGCTTAGGGTTGATAATCATACTCCCCAATGGATAGCTTGCATTTGTATTTTAGTGCATTTGTAAAAGTAGCATGACTTAGTTGGCTTAGGACTATTTCATGGTAGCTCGAATTGGACACTTGTATCCTTCCTAGAATAGCTTGGATTTGCATGTTAGTGTTTCTTCCAAGGTAGTTAGCTTAACCTATTTATGTTAGTAAGATGATAGCATGGTCTAGCCTACTAGGGGGTTATTACTTGGTAGCCTTGAATAAAGGGAAATATAATGGAGGGACTAATCCCCAACTAGTGAACATTCATGATAGTCTTAAGGAGTACTTTGTGTGGGTAGTAGTATGGGACAATCCATACATTTCACAAGTTTGACTTAAGGCTAGGTATGAAGGGTTCCCACGAATAGTATATACTTAGTTTGGGTTGTTGCTATAGTTGCCTTCCAAGATATGATTGACTTATTCTGATAGTTCCTTGTCAATATGAAGTAGGTCTAGAATGACACTTATGAATAGTAAGCAGGAATAAGGTTGACTCCAAGGACATGCTTAGTGTGTGCGGTAGTATGGGATGTCATATATACATTGCACAAGTGTGCTTTGAGGTTACTTATGAGTATGGTACTCTTATGACATGAAAACCTAAGTCTTGACTATGAAGGTGGACTATGCCCAAGAATGAGTGATGAGTCCACAAATTGGACTCATTTAGGGCTATATTTTAATAGAAATTGTGTCCTCAAATGCTTATTTTATCTCAATATCTGATGAAAACCTTTAAGTTTCAGGTATTTGAAGTTTAAAGGAAAGCATGGACACTACTTCACAAAAAGGAATGAAAAGGCTAAAAGGAATAAGAAAACGAAGACCTGAGGATTACCGAGTCCACTTGGTGAATCGCCGAAGGGTCTCACTTCGCCTTTTATTCCAGTGTGCTGAGCCTTGAAGGAAGGGATCAAGTCAGTGGAAAAAGGGAGTAGTCGGTGCATAGCTGAGAAGGTCCGCGAAGCTGTACTATGTCGCCCAATGACCCAGGGCACGACGATGCCGAAGGATGGTGCAAGACAGCGATGAACTACACCAAAGGGCGAATTACCGAGTTGATCGGAGATTCCGACTAATGTCGCCGAGTGATTCGCCACAACACAGATTTTTGAAAACTATAAATACCCATTGAGAGTTATAGCTTAGTATCAGTTTTAGCATTACAATTTTTAGTATCAAATTTTAGACAATACAATTTTTAGTACTTTTTACTCTCAAGTTTGGAGAGGGTTTTGGAAACTTGAAGAGAGGAGTTCATCTTCCCCAAGTTGGAAGTGGGTCTTCTCTATTCTTCTTCCTTTGCTTGAATCAAGGTTTAATTTCTTATACCCATTTGATTTCACTATCATTTTAGGTGTATTTTGTTATTTCTTGATGTGTGGCTAAAACCCTCCATTCTTGGGGTGTGATTTAGCAAATATGTGTTGATATTATTGTTGGGTCTTGCTTGTTGATAGGTTAGATGTATTTAAATGGTGATTTCACCTAGTGGTTTTGGTTTAATTTAATGGGTTTGTAGTTGCAAATACAAAGCCATCCATGTGTTTTCGGCTGGCCTGAGAGGGAGGTCGCGAAACAAGACCACTAGACTGATGGCCTAAAGAGTGGGTCGACATGAGGTTCATCCCGAGAGGGTGAGCCCTAGTCCCATATCCTAACACTTAGCTCGAGAGAGTTAGTGGGGTAAGGCGTAGGCTGGTCTTCATGAGGCAAATGGGTGTCCGAGAGGAACGCATTTGAAACGGGGTAAGTTGCCCGAGAAAAAACTTATTTCCATCTAAAGCTTAGCCTAGTCACTATTATCTTGCAAATTTACTGTCAAAAGCATGTACCCAACCTTTTATTTCAACTTGTATTGCGGTCACACCCCAAGAACTTTTCCCCATACTTGATTTTCTTGTTATTTTTGTTGTTTTTACTTACTTGTGACAAAACCCCCAAATTGATATTTGACACTTTTGTGTCCCCCCTTCGATTTACATTGTTTTTAATCGTTAATTTCTTTAGGTACGACTAGTTGGAACTAGATTTTATTTTTCTATTAATTCTCAAAACTGCTCCCTTGGGACACGACCCCAACCCTTGGTTGGGTTACTATATTATCGACGATTATAGACACTAGAACCGTAGTTAGTGTCGTTGGTCATGATAAGCTTCAATGACCAAATAGAGGTACTTAGCTTGGATGGTAGTAAGGGATGCTATCCTTGCCTTGCACAAGTATACTTGGAGGTGGCTTGTGAAGTAGTTCTCTTGTAATATGAAACACTTAAGGTTGAAGTATGAAATCTTGAATTTATAAGTAAAGACTATGCTATGAACATGATGTATCTCCTATGCTCATTATCTATGTCTTATGTTGACTTATGTTTATATGATGCTTATGTTGGAGATTATGCTATGATTATGATGATTATGCTTATGAACATGTTATTATCTCTTATGCTTATGTCTTATGTTGACTAACCATCTTGAGATGCTCCTATGATGTTGTGCTAACTTTCATACTTGGTACATTTTGTACTAACGCATATTGCCTACATTCTAATCAAATGTAGGGTTGAGGAGATTGAGTTGATTTGAAGGGTAGGTTTCCAAGGATCAAGAAGAGTTGAAGAATTGGTGAGTCCTCATAGCTTCTAGGACAAACCCATCATGTTCCTTTATGTCATTTTTTTATGTTTTAGACTTTGTATGGGCTGCGTCCCAAGAGTTTTATTTAAGTATTATGCTAGATGGTTTGAGACAAAGGTTTAGTAAAGACTTCCGCTTGATTTTTATGAAATATGACTTCGATTGTAAAAGTTTTAAATTTTCCCGTATTTTCTATTATCTTATGTTCAGGATATGCTAAGGGCTTGTATGGAATCCCTTTGGGGTGTCAAGTACGCCATGTTACGTCTAGGGGGTACCCCTGGGTCGTGACAAACTTAGTAATCAGAGCACAAGGTTTTAAAATGGTTCTAAGATTGTCTCAAACCATGTCTAGTAGAGTCTTGTTCAGAAATGTGAAGCGCGCCACATTTATGAATAGGAGGCCATTGGATGCTTAGGAAATCTCACTTCTTCATTCTCTAAGTGGTGCTATAGAGTTTAGATCTAGAAGGTCTTTCTACTAACCTTTTCCCTATGGTTTTTTCAGGTTATGGCTAATACTAGGGCTAATGCTAGGAGGGATGAGGAAGACAATGGAGAACAAGAGGTTCCTCCACCAGTTCCAAACCATGCTCCTCCTCAAGCTCCAAATGACCCTCCAATTGGAGATGCCACTCTAGCGGATTTAAGGGCTTCTATGCAATTTATGGCTCAAGCCTTGACGGCACAAGCCAATAGAGAGGTGGTGGCTCCATCAAACCCAATAAGGGGGATGGGTTCTTCTAGAATAAGGGAGTTTTTAAGGATGAACCCTATGGAGTTTAGTGGCTCCAAGGTGGAAGAAGATCGAAATGGGTTCATAGATGAGGTTTATAAAGTGTTGGCCGCCATGGGGTGACTTCTATAGAGAAAATGGAACTAGCCGCATATCAATTGAAAGATGTTTCCCGAATTTGGTATGAGAAATGGAAAGATAGTAGGCCGGTAGAGGCAGGTCCCATAGATTGGGAGACGTTTAAGAAGGAATTTCTAGATAGGTTTTTCCCCCGGAAGTTGAGGGAGGCCAAATTAGGAGAATTCATCAACCTTAAGCAAGATAGTATGAGTGTTAAGGAGTAATCTTTGAAATTCACCCTTTTGTCTAAGTATGCTCTAATCTTGGTAGAAAATCCAAGGGACTTGATGAATAGGTTTATGACGGGGGGGTCCGATTTGGTAGAAGAAAAATGCCGTATGGCAATGCTTGTTGATGATATGGATCTCATGCCTCACCCAATAATAGAAGAGTCAAAACTCAAGAAGGAGAGGGCTAGGGAGAAGAAGAGGTCTAGGATGGATGGTGATAAGTCTTTTCATGATGGGTCCGATGGACATGGTCATTCTAGGAATCGACAATAGTTTTCCGGACAAGGTTTTCTAATGCTCCTAAGCATAAGGATGAGAGGGTGTCTACCCCTAGGCAACAAAGGATGAGTAATGAGTCCCTATGGCCCTCTTGTGCTAGGTGTGGTAAGAGGTATGAGGGTAGGTGTTTGGCCGGTAGAGAGGGTTGCTTTAGTTGTAGTGAGAGTGGCCAAATGATGAAAGATTTCCCTAAGGCTAAGGTTACAAAAAGAGAAGGTAAGCAAGTTACCTCTAGTAGTGGGGATTTGGAGCCTCAAAAGAAGAATAGGTTTTATGCTCTTCAATCTAGAGAAGATCAAGAGTGATCTCCTTATGTCCCTTCCGGTATGTATTTCATGCTTTAGTAAATTTCTAGATTTCTTGTCTTTTGTGACTTGTTATGTTGGACTTTGAAGTTGGTTTTAGTATGCATGATGTTTAGAGAAGTTGTGTAGGCTTATTCCCAAGTGGGGGATAGTGTGCCTATCTGGTAGGGTTATTGTGTGCTTTATGTGTTGCCATGATTTCCTTATATGCACGTTCATGAAGGTGCTTAGGTCTAGTTTTTCTTCATGTTGTAGTGCATTTGAGTAAGATTTGCATATAGACTTCATGAATTAATTATGAGTATGCATTAGTTTTTGGAGTTGAAAGGTTCCTCCTTGAATAGATGATTTTATGAGAAATTGCATTTAGGATCCATGAGTGTGTGTTGAGCATGTTTTAGCTAGGAGATGTTAGTTTCTCCTTGAAAATAAGTAGACATAGAGTTTCATGCATTTTTAGGTTGGTGGAATTAGTTCCTACTTCCTTGTGTTACATTGAATGTGTTTCGCTTGGAATTGAAGTTTTCTTCCTTGGTTTTGTGAATTTAGATGTAGTGAGTGCATGCATGATGGGCTGTTAACTTAGAGTTATGACTAAAAAGAAGTGTTTAAAGTGTCATTCGAGGATGAATGTTTCCAAGTGGGGGATATTGTAACACCCCGTAAATTAGTGAGTTGAACTAGTTAGTTCTAGAGCCTTTCGTAAGCGTTTTGGAGTGTCGTATGAGGATTAGAATCAAAAGAAATAGTTCCCGTACTTATAATAGGGGTTTTAGGGGTTAAACATCCGGGTACGACCCCCCAAGGACCACCCAAACAGTCCCAAAACTGTCAAATGTGTGACCTACAGATGGCCATTTACGGCCAGTAGATCAAACCACGCCCCGTAGGTCATGGGCGTAGGTTAAGGCCTGTTAGTGCCTGACAAGGGAAGCCTCAGGTACAAACCACTAAGGTGAATCACGGGCAGTAGACTCATCCACGGTCCGTGGATGGGTGGGCGTAGATGCTGCCAGTTTTTAAGCTTTTAGTTTTTAGTTAGGTGTTTAGGTAGTTAATTAATTAGGGGTTAAGGGAGGTCGGTTAGTTAGTTATTTTATCTCCTATATAAGTCTAATACACCCCTAAACTAAGTCATTAGCTCATTCATCTTAGAACCCCCAAATCACTCTCCAAATATTCTCTCTCTAGAAGTGAAGAAGAAGAAGAAGAGAAGAGAAGAGAAGAGAAGAGGGCAGTGTTTCACCATTGATTCAAGCTTTGTTTAGTGCTTTGATTAAAGGTATGTGAAGCTTATTAATCTATGGGTTCTTCCACCCATAGACCCCCCATAGTTTCCCCACTTGAGAAATAAAAAACCCCATTCTAGCTAGGGTTGTGCTTGCATTGTGGATAGTGTTTGGGTGTGATTCCAATCTAGTGGATATCACCCAATTATGATTGATTTAGATTTTTTAATGATATTATGATGATTTACATGGTAAACACTAATCTAAATTGATGAATGTGATATTAGTGGGTTTATGCCATTAGAGGCAAATTTCAAGGTTCAAAGGTGATCTTCTTAAATCAATGTCTTGTATACTAATTGATCATAGTTAGGATCATCTAATCATGAATTGAAATAGACTTGATTGAATAGGAAGGATCTAGACTTGTAAAGTTAGAATTGAACCTTTATGAATCAATTATGGCTAGAATCACTTAGTAGTAAAGAAGGTGATTGAATATCTTGAAATTAGACATGAATTATGATAGAATGAAGTTAAGCTTGATAGTAGGGCTTGTAGCCAACAATGTTTGGGCTTTGGGGGTAAAGTCAATATTATGTTATTGTGTTGTGTATTGCTTCTCTCTTACACACTTAGGCATGAATTGCTAGGAGATCCAAGGGTTCTCTCACATAGAAGGATTCTAGGTTGGCTTAATAACCTAAAATGAATCAAAGCATGTTAGACTAGAATAGCTTGAAATTGTGATGTATGATCCCTTCATGTATATATTGGCTTAGTAGGATAAGACAAAGGTTGATAGCTTGGGATGGATGGTCTATACTCTCCTAAGGTATAGCTTGACTTAGCATTGTAGAATGGATGTCATGGTAGCATGAGTTAGGTGTAGTCATGGTAGCCTAGGATTGAGGATTTATATTCTCCTATGGGTAGCTTGAACTAGCATTGTTAGGATGCCTTCATGGTAGCTTGACTTGGTTTGGCCAAGACCATTTCATGATAGCTTTGAGATAGAGGACTTATACTCTCCTAAAGGTAGATTGACTTGCATTGTAAGGTGCATTTCAAAGATAGCTTGAGTTAGGTTAGTCATGGTAGCTTGGGATTGAGGACTCATACTCTCCTAAGGATAACTTAGGGTTGAGAATAATACTTCCCTATGGACAGATTGCATTTGTATTCTAGTGAACTTGTAATGGTAGCATGACTTAGTTGGTTTAGGACTATTTCATAGTATCTAGGATAGGACACTTGTATCCTTCCTAGAATAGCTTGGACTTGCATGTTAGTGTGTTTTCCAAGGTAGTTAGCTTAGCTTAACATATTTATGTTAGTAAGATGATAACTTAGTCTAGCCTATTAGGGGGTTATTCCTTGGTAGCCTTGAATAAAGGGAAATAGAATGAAGGGACTAATCCCCAACTAGTGAACATTCATGATAGTCTAAATGTGTACTTAGTGTGGGTAGTAGTATGGGATGCTATCCATACATTTCACAAGTACAAATTAAGGCTAGGTATGAAGAGTTCCCACACATAGTATAGACTTAGTTTGGGTTGTTGTTATAGTTGCCTTCCAAGATATGATTGAATTAAGATGATCGTTCCTTGTTAATATGAAGTAGGTCTAGAATGACACTTATGAATAGTAAGCGTGAATAAGGGTAACTCCAAGGACATGCTTAGTGTGTGTGGTAGTATAGGATGCCATACATACATTTCACAAGTGTGTTTTGAGGTTACTTATGAGTATGGTACTCTTATGACATGAAAACCTAAGTCTTGACTATGAAGGTAGACTATGCCCAAGAATGACCAAAGAGAGGTACTTATCTTGGATGGTAGTATGGAATTCTATCCTTCCCTTGCGCAAGTATACTTGGAGGTGGCTTGTGAAGTAGTTCTCTTGTAAACTTAAGGTTGAAGTATGAAATCATGAAAGTCTAAGTAAAGACTATGCTATGAACATGATGTATCTCCTATGCTCATTATCTATGTCTTATGTTGACTTATGTTTATATGATGCTTATGTTGGAGATTATTCTATGATTATGATGATTATGCTTATGAACATGTTATTATATCTTATACTTGTGTCTTATGTTGACTAACTATTTTGATATGCTCTTACGATGTTGTGGTAGCTTTCGTACTTGGTACATTTTGTACTAACGAATACTGCCTACATTCTAATCAAATGTAGGGTTGAGGAGACTGAGTTGCTTTGAAGGCTAGGTTTCCAAGGATCAAGAAGAGTTGAAAATTGGTGAGTCCTTATAGCTTCGAGGACAAACCCATTATGTTCATTTATGTCATTTCTTTATGTTTTAGACTTTGTATGGGCTGCATCCCAAGAGTTTTATTCAAGTATTATGTTAGATGGTTTGAGACAAAGGTTTAGTAAAGACTTCCACTTGATTTTTATGAAATATGACTTCGATTGTAAAAGTTTTAAATTTTATGGTATTTTCTATTATCTTATGTTCAGGATATGCTAGGGCTTGTATGTGATCCCTTCGGGGTCAAGTACGCCATGTCACTTCTAGGGGGTACCCCTGGGTCGTGACAAGATCTATAAGTGTCCTTTTTCTAACCCTTCTCTTATGTTTATAGGATATGAATACAAGGGCGAACCCAAGGAGGATGGAAGAAGAGACTGTGAATGAGGGAGTTCCTCCCTAAGGTCTTTAAGGTGATCAAGTTCCTCAAGGCAATCAAGTTCCGGTTGAACCTCCGGACATGACCAATGAAGAAGTTAGGTCGGCTCTTTTGATGATGGCTCAAGCTGTAACTATTCAAGCCCAAGCTATGACGGCTTAAGCTACTAGAGGTGTTTAGGCTAATATGAACCCTATTGTAAGCACTATGGCTTCTAGGTTGAGAGACTTTGTGAGGATGAATCCTCTGGTCTTTCTAGGTTCTAAAGTGGGATAGGATTCCCAAGAATTTTTGGATGAAGTGTATAAGGTAAGGTAACAAGAATGTGCAAGAGTACTCTTTGAAATTTATCCAATTGTCTAAGTATGCTCCATCCTTGGTGTCTAACCCAAGGGATGAGATGAGTCGATTTGTAACGGGAGTTTCCGACCTAGTTGAGGAAGAGTGCAGTATGATAATGCTCCATAATTACATGAACATTTCTAGGCTCATGGTGTATGCTCAATCAATTGACGAGTCCAAATATAAGAAAAAGAATAGGGAGTTGAAGAGGTCTAGGCCCGATGAGCAAGGTCAACCAAGGTTCAAAAAGAGAGCTGCAAACCAAGATTTCTCAAGCACTCCGAGGGTTAACCAAGAGAAAGGAAGTGAACCTCCATTTTCTAAACCTACTTGCCATAATTGTGGAAAGAAACATTTTGGAAAGTGCCAGCTGGTACTAGTGGGTGCTATGGTTGTGGAAAGAATGATCACCAATTGAAAGATCACCCCACTCTTACGGCCAAAGGAAGGGAGGCCAAACAAACTTCTCTTAATTGCCCGAATTTTTATGCTCTTAAGAAAAAATGTTTTTCTGTACTTCAAGACAAAGAGGGAAAATGAGCTAATCCAGATGATGGCACCGGTATGTGATAGTTCCTTATAGTTGTGAATGTCTTGTTGAGGTTTCCTATGTTATTTTCATGTTAACCTTAGTTGGGTTTACTCCTAAATGGGGGATAGTATGTTGAATAGTAAGGTTGTTGAGAGTTCTAAGATCCTTATCTCTTTCCTTCTATTCCTATTCAAGCTAGAGACCAAGAGTTCCTTCTAGCTTGATTCATGTTTTGGGAGTCATGTGTGATTATGTGTTTCCATGGTCTCCTTATGATATGCATGTTCTTGATGAATTCATGTTTAAATGAGAAAATGAGTTTTTATGATATATGTTCCTCATGTCGATGTGCATTTAGTATGAGTTGTCTATATGCTTCATGAGGTGAATTGTTGAACATGCCTAAGTGTGCTTTTATGAAGAAATTGCATAATGTTCTTAATGATGAGCATGATTTGAGTTGGAGAAGGTAATTCCTCCAATGAAATGAGAAATGGTGAAGTTTTGATGCATAATGAGTTTGTAGATGTAGTTCCTACTTTCTTGTGTTGCATTGAGTATGTTTGAGACAGAGTTCATGTTTACTCCAAGTTTTGTGCATTGTTTATAATATTGCATGCATAATGGGCTTCTAGTCTTGAGTCGTTAATCCCTTAATGTGTTTAAAGTGTCATTCGAGGACGAATGTTCCCAAGTGGGGGATAATGTAACGACCCGTAAAATGAATAGGTGAAACTAGAGTCTAACGATTTTGTTTTTGAGTTTGGTGTGAGGTAATGAGTTGTAAAATGTTGTCCTGAGCTATGGTTGAGGGGTTTAGGGGTTAAACGTCACGGTACGACCCCCCAAAGATTAATCAAGGGTCCTTGAAGGGGGCCCTAAAGCCTAACCCCCAAGACGCCAAAGAAACCAAAAACTGCCCAAAATGTGATGACCTACAGATGGGGACCTACACCCCGTAGGTCAAGGCCCCCAAAAACATGTTTCAGTCATAAACCACGAAGTGACAGTATGGGGCGTGACCCCACCCACGGTCCGTGGGTGGGGGTTTTGTGGATGGCACCTGTTTGCTGTCTAGAATCGGCCAAGTGTAGGGGTGGTTTGGTAAATTCATTTTAAGTTTAGTTAAGTTGGGGGACGGTTATTAGTAGTTTATTATGATATTTTAAGGGTTTTTAAAGTATTAAAACACCTTTTCTAATTCATTCTTCCAAAACACAAATTAGAACCCACCTCTTTTCTCAAAATTTCTCTCTCTAGAAACCTCCATTGGAGGTGAACGATTCAAGATTTCAAGCTCAAGACCTCACCATTTTCACTCAAGTTTTGTGGAGTTCTTCCCTAAAAGGTATGGTAATCTTCATCCTTGACTTAGTTTCTTTCAAGGAGCCAATTTCAAAGATTATTTCAAGTCTCCAAAGTTCCCCAAAAACTCTAGTTTTCAATCTATGCATGGGTTCAATTTGAAAAGGATTTTAAAGGCTTTTATATGATGAATTATGAATAGAATGTTGAATTATTGATGAATTATGGTCAATTTTTTCTATGAACCCATGTTTCTCCCAAATTCTTAAGTTGTAAATTGTGATTGGGAATTGGTTGATCATGAATATATGTTGAATTGCCTATGTTTATATTGAATTAGTTATTGAATCATGTTAATTTCCTTATATATTGTAGTATTTTAGATGTTTGGGTTGTGATTTATGTATAGACTTGAAAGGCAAGGTTATGAAGGATCTATGTATGATTATGATGTGAAGTATATGTGTGTGATCTCAATGAAAGAGTTATGATCATGTTTATAATATAATTGTGTTATGATTCAAAAAATATTCTCAATTAACACTCGTGAATGATGTGATAGAATGTGAAGGGTTTCTTCTATGTAATGTATATCTTGAATTGGTAGGCTTATGCATCATGTTCTTATATAAATGAAATTAATGTGATGTTGTAACTTGAATTGGTAGGCTTATGCATCCTTTTTTTGAATGATGAATGTGTATTGACTTAAGATCATCGAATTGGTAGACCTAATATTGGTAGCCCTTTCATAAATGACGAATGAATGTAATGATGAACCTCGAATCGGTAGACCTAATATTGGTAGGCCTTTCCTAAATTAATGATGAAGTATTCTAGGCTATTTCTTGAACCGGTAGACCTAGTGTTGGTGGCCCTTTCATGTGTGAAATGATGAACCTTGTATCGTAGACCCAATGTTGGTGGCCCTTCTTGGAAAGTCAATGAGCTATCCTTAATGTAGCTTGAATTGGTAGACCTAATGGTGGTGGCCCTTTCTTGTGTAATGTACTTTGGGTCGGTAGACCTAATGTTGGTGGGCCTCTGAAGTACAATAATGTTAATGTGAATTAAATACTCTATGGGAATAGAGGCTAAGCACCGAGAGGATATGGTAAGATGGAAACTCTCCCAATGTTAGGTTAGGGTTCCAATGAACATCTTCCTATCCCATAACTATGTGCCTTCATAGGATGTTAGCTAGTGGAATCCACTTAAGCTAAAATGTTACTAGTTCTAACTTAGGCAAGTAGAACACCTTTATTCGGTGTGGGGTCATATGACACCGGATTCCATGACTTAGCTTTCATGGTCTATTGTCACGCCTCAGATATGATTAAGACGGACAGGCACCCGATGTCTAAATGGCCCGGGAGAACCAACTTACAACCTACATTTACCATACATTTAACTATGATAGCTATGAAGCTATGACAAGCTTATATGCCCTGTAGCGATAAAAGACCGACATAGATAGGCCCAAAACTTATGTACAACACTTGGCCGTTGAGGTCATAATTGTTAAGAGACAAGACACAACCAAACTTTATACATTAGTCTACAAAGCCTCTACAAG
>JAJOOO010026710.1:0-30865 GCA_029582685.1 Solanum piurae
CTTGAAAACCCCCCCCCCCCCCCCCCCCCTTTTGCCTTTTGTTATATGAGTTGAAATTCTAATTTCCATTGGTTTTCATTGCTGGTTTAAGGACACTTCATCAGTAGCAAGAAGAGTAGGAAGAGCCCATTTTGTGTCCAGATACTGATTCAAGATTTAAACGGAACGAGTTTACTTGTTATGTTCACACCACTGAACTCAACGTACTTTTGCCACTCGGTATTCATATTCTAAAATCCTTAGAAATTATTTTCGTTTAAGTTGAATAATTAGTACGAAAAATGGTTAAGTTAAGTGGAAAGACTAGGAGAAAAGCTCGTAGTTATAGCAATTTGGTTCATAAACTTATTTCTCATAGCATCCTTCCTAGAAGGTGCTTGTGAGATTAGGTGCTATTTTTAGCTGTATTTGTTGTTTGTGCTTGTTGGTTATAGTAATATTGCCCCCCGCCCAATTTCAAGCTCTTGAGGAAGAAGAAAAGGAGTAGAACGATGCCCTAGACTGACTATGCAGAGTGCTTTCGAGAAGATATTCACATTAGTTATCAAACAAAAAAAGTTGAGAGGCAATAGACATTAATGTGATCATTATTCGAAGAAGGTTTTGTTAAGAAGGATGAGAAATTGATTTCCTTATATGTATTTGGACAAATCTCTCTTAATGAGCTAACTTTTGATGTTAAGTTAGACTCAGATGTTATATCTTTATGCAAATGCTGGTGATGGAAGAACACAAATGGAGTGGAGGAACAAAATGGAGTTGAGCATTGACAAGAGATTTGGTGTCCACCTTAGACATCCCAACAAAGATGGATTGAGGATTTAAAAGTTTCGAATGTCAAACTTCTGAACAAGATCTTGGGTTCAATTGAAAGTTTCGAATGTCAAACCTTTGAATAAGATTTCGGTTCAATTGAAAGTTCCGAATATCAAACCTCTAAACAAAATCTTGAGTTCAATTCTACACGACACTTCAAAACTATACATAATATGTTTGAACCATTTAGGAAATGAAATGAAATGACATTGTTATACGAGTAATATAATTTTGGGTAAAATTGATCCTTTTTCTCATAGTAAAGAGGTAAAATAACCTTTTTCTTCATATAAACTAAATATGTATATTGTACACATAAAAACCTTATATTATAATTTCATTATTATAAATCAAAAAGATATTTATTGAGTTTCTATTTTCTTTTTTGGTTGCCATTATCAGAAGTGGAGCTTTAGCCTTTGTAATATACTCCATTAGAGTCATCAACCAAGCTACCAGACAGCACAAATGGGAGTTACAGGCAGAGCCCTGCTCAACCTTTCTCTCCTCCCTTTCCGTTTCCCCTTGACCAGAAACCCTCTTCTTCCTCAGCCCCGTAGGGTTTATCTAGGGTTTAGACCCCTTTCTTCTACAATTACTACTGCTCCTCCTTATGCTGCTGCTGAAGAAGAAGATGCACTTCAACCCGTTAAGCATTCGATTCTTTTAGAAAGACTTAGACTTAGACATCTCAAAGAATCCCCAAAACCCAATTCAGAAATCAAGCAATTAGTACGGAAACAAGCTGAGGTTGAGGATGGAGGGGTTAGGAAGAGTAAGAAGAAAGCAGTGGCGTCGAGTTTTGAGGAATTGGGGTTGACGGAAGAGGTTATGGGGGCTTTAGGTGAAATGGGTATTTCGGAACCGACTGAAATTCAGTCGATTGGTATACCTGCTGTGATTGAAGGGAAAAGTGTGGTATTGGGTTCGCATACGGGTTCTGGGAAGACGCTTGCTTATATGTTGCCTATTGTTCAGGTGAAACATTCATTTCTGACTGTTTTGTAGTATTAGCCTTATTCATGTAGTTTCTTGCTTTTGATTCCATTGTGTTATGGTCATTGTGCTGATTTGTTGTTGTTGTTGTTGTTCCTATTATGGATGCTCTGTACTGCTTTCCTTATTAATTGCCATGTTTTCATTACTGTCAGTTTTCTATTCATAACTACTTGATTTGCTGCATTTGAGCTGAGGGTCTGTTGAAAACAGCCTCTCTACCTCCACGAGGTAGGGGTAAGGTTTGTGTTCACTCTACCCTTCCAATTGCGCACTTGTAGGATTTCATTGAATATGTTTTGTTGTTGTACTCACATTGGTTGTTTGATAATGGATAATGACTTGTATTTGTTGTTAGTTAGTGAGTTATACTAGCTGTAGCTTTTGTCATGTTATGTTTTCCTTTTTAGTTAAGTTTGGAGGAGATGGTTTGGATTAATATTGCTATAACTTAGGAAAGGGATGAACTTCATCCAGGATGATGTACTATGCTTCCTGAAATTCCAACAATTTTAGTGAATTATATAAATTGATCAACTACCCTTCAATGAAACCAGTTGGGGTAGCCCTGTCTTGATTTACAAATTCAAGCAACTACTTCAGAGATTCTATTCCTGATCCTGAGCAGTTGCTTTATTTGTCTTTTGTCAGTATAACGATTATTAAAATAACAAGATTTTTGTTTTTTTTCAAGAAACTCTGTTCCATTCCATTACTAAATTAATTGCCTTTTACCGAAAATTAGAGGTACTCAACATGAGGTTCTGACAATGTTATACTTATCCTTTACTGATTTGCAAATTGCCAGATTAAAAAGCAAACTCCCTGCAAACACCAGTCCTAGGACCTAGTGTAAGTATAACAACATCAACTAAGCCTATATGCTGGTATGGGGAAGTAAACAAGACAATCTAAAATTGGATCGGATTGGTTCAACTCCTAATCCAACTTCACTTGGCTTTGCATAAAACTGAAGTATTCTGCCTGACCAGTTTTTTGTAGCTTTAAAAAATCATGGCAGTGGAATGTCTTTCATAAATGGAGCTTCCTTGTATTGAAAACTGAATTTGCATTTAGCCTTGTAGGTTTGAAGAATTTAATGGGTTTTAAACTTTAAATAGCACAAACTTCATTGGTTGAGGTACTAGTGAACCATTATATAAGCACTCATGTCTTTGTGTAATGTCATATTAGAGCTGATTAGTAGGTTAGCTCTTATTCATAGTTTTGCTTTTCGGTTTAGCTTGATTTGACATATGGTGTTTGAATTTCAGTTGTTGAGACGAGATGAGGAATTAGATGGTATGCTCATGAAGCCTAGGCGTCCCCGAGCTGTTGTGTTGTGCCCTACTAGGGAGCTGTGTGAGCAGGTTATTTACCATTAATGAAAGGATTTTCTTAATTAAAAGTGAGAGGACTCTTCTGGCTAACGGAATTCAATCGACATTGCAGGTTTTTCGTGTGGCAAAATCTATCAGTCATCATGCTCGATTCAGATCTACCATGATTAGTGGTGGCGTCCGTCTGAGACCTCAAGAAGATTGTTTGGCATGCCCAATTGACATGATTGTGGGAACTCCAGGCAGGGTTCTACAACATATTGAAGAGGGAAATATGGTTTATGGTGACATCAGATACTTGGTAATTGTTTTTGTTTCTTCCAGTAGGTACTTTGTTTTCCATGTATCTAACTGTGACAATCTCTGGATAGGTCTTGGATGAGGCTGATACCATGTTTGATCGTGGTTTTGGTCCTGATATACGTAAATTTCTTGCACCATTGAAAAACCGTGCTTCAAAGACTGGTGATGAAGGATTTCAAACTGTTTTGGTGACGGCAACAATGACAAAGGTATTCTAGTGGGTTGTGAAAGACTAAATAAATAATTTATTTAAAACTGATGGTTGCTTTCACCGACATGTCTCTTAAGCTTTTGTCTTTAAAAATGTACTTAAAAAATGTATCTTGATAGTTTAGGTTGAAGTTTAGCTATTGATTGGCTGCAATTAAGCTGACATACATGAAGTTCCTTTTTCTATTCATTCGTTGCAATGAAGTTGACCCTCATAAAATTTCTTAGTCAACGAAGCTGTTGATGTTTAAGTTTCTGATATCAAGATGTAGAGATTTTCTTTTGATAACCGCGTCTTAGTCAGCTTGCGTGCACCTTGACTAATTACACGGAGCACCTGTTATGTCTCACCAGCACATATACTGACTAATTTTGAACAGAGGGTGGAAATCACCTAGTGTTTTTGCCATGGTTGGGACTTAAACTTGAGACCTCATGATTTTCACCCCACTTCATCAACCATTATTAGGCCATACCCTTGGGTGTGAAGAGGTAGCATTTATTACTCATGATGTAGGTTGAAGTTTAGCTATTGATTGGCTGCAGTTATGGTGACATACATAAAAATCCTTTTTCTATTCAATAGTTGCAATGAAGTTTGATAACCGTGGTGTCTGGGTAAGTTTGCGTGGACCTTGACTGATTTCACGGAGCACCTGTTACGTCCCACCAGCACAAATACTGACTAACTTTGGACAGAGGGAGGAAATAACCCAGTAGTTTTTCCTCGGTTGGGACTTGAATTTGAGACCTCATGATTGCTCACTTCTTTAACCACTAGGCCATACCCTTGGGTGCGAACATGTAGTTTTGTTACTCATGAACTATCAAAGGAAAAAAAGAAAAGGAAAGTATCTAATTTTGTCTTGTTTATAAAAAGAAATTTGTTTTTTAATTATCAATTACTGTAGTATAAGCTCCATGGGGGTTTGGGCTTCCACCTACATGATGCAGCTGTGTGGAAAAGGGTCATCCAGCAACCCCTAAAGAAAAAGAGAAAAAATAGAAGTGTTTGCTACATAAATTATTCTGTAGTGCTCTTTATAGTTGACCTATCTTATCAAAAATAAATTATAGCGGGTCTAGTAATTGCTAATGAGTCTTGTTTTGACAAGAACAATGGTGATATTTGTTTAATCTGTTTGACATAAATGGAACACGATGCCAGCTATACACCCTTCTTAGATTTGCCAAAAGATTAGTGTACATGCACCTTCCGAGTGTTTTTACTGAATGCTAAAGAAAATTTTCAAGAAGTTAAAAATCACAAAGGAAAGGGAAGATAGGAAAACAATGAATAGAGCTTTGGCCCATAAGTTTCAACAAAGGATGCAATGCTTAATATTGATATATAATTATCCTTTTATCACTGGATTTGTCTAGGATATTTTTATGCGCTGCAAGAGAAATAAAACTAGCAAGGAAAGTTTTATTTGGATCATTATTTCATGTGCAAGACAAGGAGAATCTCAGCTCTTACTGCTGAAAGCAGTGCTGTCATTGTATCATATCACTCTTATTGATTAAGATCCTGTATTATCTCCTAAGGCTTCAAGGTAAGTGGCTTGTCATCAAAGCAGTGCTATCATTGTATTATGTCACCCTAATTGCTTAAGATCCTGTGTTAAGATTTCAAGGTGAGTGGCTTGTCGTCAAAGTTATCCTTAACATACTGTAATTGACTGATTAGGCAGTTGTACATGATAGTCTCATTGTAGAATGGCTTATTTCTGGTGATGTAGCATTATTTGCATGCAATTCATCTCCATCTTATGCATTTTCAATCGATTCATTTTGCACATTTTATACTTTGAGGCTGTTCAGTTGATATTTGTTTGCTTTGCAGGCAGTTCAAAATCTGGTTGATGAGGAATTTCAAGGGATTGAGCATTTACGTACTTCTTCATTACATAAGAAGATTGCTTCTGCTCGTCATGATTTCATCAAGCTTTCAGGTTCTGAGAACAAGATGGAGGCGTTACTACAGGTGTAGCACTGTTTATGTACTTGTTTCCTTCATGCCAGGCATGTTTATAAGTGCGTACATACAGCCTGATATAATGTCTGTATTTTTGGGAGAAAACAGAAAAATCTAAATCTAAATGAAACCCGCGTATGTGAATCATTTAGGTCTGTCTTTAATATTACTACTATGGTACTTTGACAGATTTTTATTGTTGTCCCCTTCTCATAATGAGACCTTTGATCTTTCTGTTCAAGGAAATCTAGTTAACAGATTATGAAGGGTATCTAGTTGATAGACTGTCACATATTTAATGAACAAATTCAGCTGTTTGATTTCTAAAGTTTTATGGGTTTTTACTGTCAGTAATTTGAAACATTTGGTCAATTTGCAGAAGAAGAAATGATTAAGATTGTAAGGAGAATTAACTACACTCCTGTTGTTGTTATCTCTTGGCTTTAGTGGCTCTCAACACTCAGGAGTCCTATTTTCATATTCGAGAGATGTGTGATTTCTTTCCATAAGGTGGCAGTATACAAGCTGTTGACAAAAGAACAATCTAAGTTTTGCATATAATGTTTATTGTAGTTCACAATATATAAATCAGGAAAATTCTGATTTACATTATGTAATTGCCAGGTTCTTGAGCCAAGTTTAGCAAAGGGAAATAGGGTGATGGTATTCTGTAACACGTTGAATTCCAGTCGTGCTGTGGATCACTTTCTCAATGAAACTCAAATTTCTACTGTTAACTACCATGGGGAAGTTCCAGCAGAGCAAAGGTAAGAAGAGAAAAGCTGAATAATATTCATGCAACAGGCAATGCATTGCCTGATCTGCTGCATAGACTCTCTTAATCCTTTTCCTTTTACTTTGACCTCCTCCATACTCTACCTCTTCACTTCTAGCGGGAAGATATGAATTTCTGACTTTAGCTTTGATTGGTTATCAGACATTCCTCATCTCGAGGAACATAAGGACAAAATATCTTGTTAGTCATTACTATGATTGTGCTCTCTTTTGCCACTGTTCGTGGACAAAAGATGGAAAGAACCACAATAAGCTTAACTTGCTACTTAAAACTTTTCTACAAAGGGGAAAACTAGCTGGAGTCAAAGACCATGAACTACTTATTTCTTAGGTGTAAAGTTTCAAGATGTTAGAAAGTCAAGATAGATGAAATGCCCATGATTCTAACAGATTTCTGTTCCCTGTAATAGAAGCACCACTCAATCAAGTTTTGTATGCTTCACTTTTACCCTCCATTCATAACACTTCTCTTCTGCAGGGTTGAAAACCTTGCTAAGTTTAAGAGCAATGAAGGAGATTGTCCCACTTTAGTCTGCACAGACTTGGCTGCTAGAGGACTGGACTTGGATGTTGATCATGTCATCATGTTTGATTTCCCTAAGAATTCTGTAAGCACCATCGTCGGCTTGCCAATACAAGTTAACACCAGTTCATTTTATGTATAAATCCTTATCCTTTTCCTTTGATATTTTAGATTGATTATCTCCATCGCACGGGAAGGACTGCTCGTATGGGTGCCAAAGGTAAATTATAATGCTTTTGATGATGTTGCTTTGCTTTATTGGTTTCTGAAAGATGCATGTGCTTCTTACTTCGTTTATGCAAGTTTGAAATTCTCATTATCTATTTGATCTTTTTGTTTCAGTTTGACACTTATCTCAAGCCTGCTAAGCTCAATACCTTTTTTTTGCATGTGGTAGGGAAAGTAACAAGTTTAATTGCCAAAAAGGACTTGCTTTTGGCCAATTGCATTGAGGAAGCCATAAAGAAGAATGAGAGCTTGGAGTCTCTCTCAGTAGACGGTATCAAAAGAGACAATGCCAGGTCTCGCATAACTGAACAGAAGGACAAGCGTGAAAAGTCGGTGAAAGTTTCAAATTTAAAAGGCAAGGCTACAGCTTCCACAGGCAAATCCTCGACTGTTATGAGAAAGACTATCGATTCAAAAAGATCTCCAAAGACTACCGATTCAAAAAGATCTCCAAAGACCGCTGATTCAAAAAGATCCCCCGGAACCAAGTTTGGCAAAGTACCATCTAAGTCAAAACCAAATATAGCTATGAACGTGTCCAAAAAGACCAGCAGTTCTACTGGAAAGAGACGAGTAGATAGCCGAAGCTCTAGCATCTCCCCAAAGAAACTAAATGTTGTTGGATTCAGGGGAAGGAGTTCTTCGTCGAGTAAAAATACAAGGGTTAAGTCTGCTTAACATGGCTAGGGCTCAATCATGTATACGGAACTTCGTTTTCTTTTCTTTCTTGTAAAATCTACAATCGATGATTTTTGTTTTTTGGTCATCAAATTGTGCAATGCAAAGAGCCATTTTGTCATGTCACTGTTGTTCCCTTTCTGTCACTATGTTGCCATCATTTTGCCGTTTAGTGACCCTATGTTTGTCATCAGAGACAGAAATCTTTCTTGAATATGAATTTTTTTTACCAACTACACACCCAAACCTAAAAAACAGGTTGGACTGGGAAAAAAGTTTCTACAACAAGTCACTTTGAGAGACGTATAGCAGTCTTTGACTTGGTTTCAGATAGACAGTCTCAACGCCGTGGAGATATCTGACCGCTGTAGAAGAAGCTCCTTTGCTGCCAACAGAGAATAATGAAATTTGTATGTCACATAGCTGCCTCCACAGTAAGTATCTACCTTGAAAGACTGTAAATGTATCTTTCTTCTTCTACCTTTTTATTTCTACACAATAACAATTACATAATTTTAGTTATTTGAAAGACAAGGACACCAATTGGAAGCCTTAAGAAACTAATTGCTTGTGTTTACTTGTAGGAGTGTTTTTCAAAAAAGTACTTTTGCAGAGTAGCCGTTTGTGTTTAGCTAATCAATTTCAAAATTCAAAGTCCCAAAAGTACTTTTGGGGAGAAACTGCTTTTTAGCTTCTGAAAAACAACTTCCGCACCACTCAAAAACATTTATTTTGTTTCTAAAAGATCGGCCAAACACCTCTACCTTAGGAAAAGATGTTTGTGGAACTGTACAAGAATCCCTACAATAACCTATGCAACAAAACTAGCTTTTCTTCTCTTTTCATAGAATGACTAGCCTTTCTTCTAAAGTAAAAGAGAGAAAATGTGAGCAAAAAATGAATCAACTTTGAGTTGACTGATTGATTAAAGGCTGAGAAGTTTTTCCAAATTCTTCAGTTGGGCTCTTCACTTCCGTTAGAAGTGTCACCACTTCCTTCATACTTGGCCTTTCAGTGGGTGATGAATTCACACAGAACATAGCTATTCCAAGTGTTTGAAGCATTTCTTGCACCATTTGATCCGGTAAACTCTGTAGTTTAGAATCAAGAATTGTAACAGCTGGTTCAAAGCTTCCCATCTTCTTCTTCACCCACTCGACAATGTGTTGTCCATCACCAATCTGAGGCTCAATTGCACTACGTCCACTCAATATTTCCAGCAGCACCACTCCATAACTGTAGACATCGCTCTTTTCTGTTATATTCACTGTGTATCCATATTCTGCAACCATAGTGGTAGAAAATTGTGTTAACATATATGAAGCATAACTTGTTTAGTTTATCCTTCCAAATTTGACTATAGCTCATAACGTTGTGACTCTCGTTTTGACCTATATCTGGGAACTGTTGACGATATAATGAAGTAAATAATGTGCACCATCTCTAATAACTAACTAAATGAGATAGTCACACATTTCAATATGGTATCCTAGGTTGAAGTCTAAGCGTCACCCATTAACCATGTGCTTGGGAAGAATCAGTGCCGCATGTGTTGAAGATATGATTTAGTAGAGAAAAGTGTATCCTTTCTAATAACTTAAGCTTTTAGAGATGCGATGATCACACGATTCAACACAAGGATTAAAAGCATCATATAGCTGCACAACATTTAGGTTAAGATGAGAAATAAAAGTTGAAAGATACTTGCCTGGAGCTATATAGCCATAAGAGCCTGCTACTCTGGACATAGCTTGATGATAATTTGGAGAATTCATCAGCTTTGCAAGTCCAAAATCTGCTAAATAAGCCTCGAATTTAGAGTCGAGGAGTATGTTGTTGCACTTGACATCTCTATGAAGAATTGCTGGCACACAGTCATGGTGAAGATAAGCAAGGCCTTGAGCTGATCCAACCGCAATCTTGTACCTGATTTCCCAATCCAAGTTCCTGTTACTTTGCAAAAGCTGTTGAAGATTACCATTTGAGATGTAGTTGTAGAGAAGAAGCTTAACACTCTTGTTTGAACAATATCCAAGGAGCTTCACTATGTTTCGATGCCTAATGTGACCAAGAATCTGAATTTCAGCAGCGAAAGAATCTACTGGTTCCTCATCTTTCTTTGTTTTCCAGAGCTTCTTCACTGCAATCAACTCGCCATTTGGCATTTCTGCTCTATAAACAACACCCGAACAGCCTTTCCCTATAATGTTTTCGTCTTTCAAGCAATCCAAGATGTTGTCAACGGTGCAATTGAGCTTCTGGAAAGGGATGAAAGTCCACGGATAGGAAAAATCTTCTGTCCCTATTGCAGAGACCGACATGCCAGGTGATTTCTCAAATTCATATCTATGCTTCCTTGTCACAAGATACCACGTTGCCACGACTGTTATGGATGCAGAAGTCACAATCACAGCAGCCAAAGCTATGGTTTTTGCAGACTTCAATCCATTCCTTCTAGTTGTATGTGCAGAACAAGTGAAGCCATCAATTGATTCACAAAGGAGTGAATTCTCAAGAAAAGAGTTTGATGTTAGAGTTCTAAAGGAGGGTGTTACAGGAATAGGCCCCGAAAAGTTATTATATGATACATTTAGAGTAGCGAGACTTGTCAAGAGGCTTAGAGTTGTGATTCTTCCACTCAACATATTATGAGAAATATCAAGAGATTGCAACAGTGTCAATCCGGATAACGTCTCAGGGAGTTCACCTGTGAATCGGTTTGAACTCAAATCTAAACTGATTGTTAAGCTTGTCATGTAACCAATCTCAGGTGAAATTGCACCAGATAAACTATTGGAGCTCAAATCAAGTAGAGTTAACTTCTGCAAGTTGCTAAATGACTTTGGAATTGGACCAGTAAGCAGATTATCGCTAAGAATAAGTTTGTTCAAGTAACTGAGATTACCAAAACTCCACGGAATCTCACCAGTGAAGCTGTTCTTGCTGAGATCAAGCTGCTCTAAATTCACGAGCTCTCCCAAAGATGATGGTATTTCCCCGGTTAGGTAATTGTTATGCACATCCAACAGCTCAAGAACAGTAATATTGGCAATTTCAGTAGGCAATTCACCAGAGAAATGGTTCATGTATAAATCAAGAAACACAAGATTCTGCAGCTGTCCTATCTCCTCAGGTATTGGTCCAGAAAACTGGTTTTCGCCAAGCCTCAACCTGACAAGAGACTGGCATTTTTCCACACTTGGAGACAATCTCCCCGTTAACGAATTTCCAAGAAGCAACAACCTACTCAGCTTCTTCAAACTGAATATCTCTTCAGGTATTGAACCAGTGAGTTTGTTTCTTGAGAGGTCAAGTGAATACAGTTCAGTACAGTTTCCGAAAGCAGCCGGGATAGTTCCTGAAACCGAATTCCCCCACAACAAGAAAATCTGCAAGTACTTCAACTCACCAACTTGCTCAGGAATCGTGCCGGATAATAGGTTCTTATCCAACTGAAGAGCTGTTAAGCTGCTACAATTACTCAACTGCATTGGAATAGCCCCACTAAGTGCATTATCAGATAAGTGAAGCTGTTCAAGAACCTCTAGCTTCCCTAAATCACCCGGAATTTCGCCAGACAAGTCATTTGCAGAGACATCAAGAACCACAAGGGATGAACAATTTGAAAGCTCAGCTGGGACAGGGCCGGTAAGCGAATTTCCCCATAAAAGCAAGCTAGTAATCTTTTGTAACTTACCCAACTGACGAGGGATTGGACCAGTAAGCTTATTCATGTGCAAATACAAGTTCCTGAGCTCTGAACACATCCCAAGTTCAGGAGGTATTGAACCAAACACTTCAGTATCATATACTGCCAGAGTTTGTAGACTGATCAAATTACCAAATGTATGTGGAATAACCCCAGAAAGTCCAGTAGCCGCGACACCAAACGTCGTAAGATTGGTAAGCATTCCTAGCTCTGCAGGTATTTCACCACTCAACTCTAGATTCCCTCCAATCCTGAACTGTTGTAGTGATACCAATGAGCCTAAATCTTTCGGAATCGACCCGTTAAGGAGATTATCTTGAAGACAGAGGATTTCTAGTGAAGAAAGATTAGCAAGTTGATATGGGATTCTACCACTCAATCTGTTTGAATTCAAGAAAAGGAACTGAAGTGAGGTAAGTCTACCAAGTTCTGAAGGAACAGGTCCTGAAAGAGAGTTAGAAGAAAGATCAAGAAGCCTAAGATGTGTAAAGAAACCAAAAGATGAAGGTATTGAGCCAGAGATATTTGTAGAAGAAAGATTGAGAAGCTGAAGAGATGAAAGTGAAAAAAGCTCAAAAGGAAAACAAGAAAGATTGAGGAATGTATTTGGAATAGAAACAGAAATAACTCTTTGTTGAGGAGAACAAGAAATGCCTTGCCAAGAACATGGAGTTGAAGTTGAAGCATTCCAAGAAGAAAGTACAAAAGATGATGATGATTTAGTATAAGGGTCATCAGTTGCTTTGAGAAGAGAGAGCAAAGCTTTTCCATCAGAAGACAAAGAGTTCACTCTTCTTGGACTCAAACAACTTAACAAGAAGAAGAATATAATGAAAAAATATGACAAAGTTGTCATCTTCTCTCAATTTTTTTGTGCCTTTGAAGTGGACTGACAGTGAAGAATCAAGAAATGGGAGTTTTGCAGAAGTAGTGGCACACACAAAGATGTTGGTTAAAATTTTGGAAGATACAGTTAAAAGTCTACTAATAGGAGACAACATGCATGTGATAGAGGGCTTAAAATTCACACAATCTCTAGTTTGAAAACAATTTACTTCTTCCGTTTCAATTTATTTGTCTGATTTAATGATTTGACACGGAGTTTAAGAAAATACACAAGACTTTTGAATCTTGTGGACTTAAACTAAAGATATATAGAATATTCTGGTCTGAAGCATGTCACGTGGAAAATTGATATTAAAGAGTTGCTAAAAAGTGAAAGAAACATTAACGGACTAAACAGGAAAAGTAAGACAAACAAATTGAAACGGTATCAACTATCATGTATGTGAAGTAAAAAGTTATTGTGTAATCTTTATGGAACATTAACTTGATATTGAAAAGAAAATTGTTATGTAAACTTTCTAGCCGAAAATAATCTTTACTTTAATGAAGTTTATTTTGAGAAAATAAAGAGAACACAGCTGCATTTAAATATCAGTTTTCTTTATGTAGTTTTCCAGTTATCTATAAAGAGTTATAAGTTATTTACATCATTAGCATAAGCTATTTTTACACAATCAGGTCACTTTTTATCTATTGTATCAGATAAATCTTCTTATTTTCAAGATTATAAACTCCACATTTTGAAGAGGTTTACATGTAAATATTCTTTCGATAACCTGATTGTACAAAAGATCATTTATACTAACGTATATTATATAACTTATTCACTTTTTGAAATTCATCCTTATCGACTTATAATCTTATAAATAAGATAAGTTATATGATACTCCTAAATAATAGGTTAATATATGTATTATTTTCATTATTGTTCTAAATTTAATATTTATTTTTATTTTCAAGAAATAGAATCCCTTGGGAAGGAGAGAAAAGAGTGGAGTGATACAGCAGCGAGCCAGCTTAGGAGATTGTGAAAGACAAAAAGAAAAGGAATTGGATTAAGCACCCAATTATATTATATTATTCCGTAAAATCTCTTTATAACAATATCGTTTCTTCATATATTATTTGTCTGTTGTAATAATATAATAAAAAATTAATTGTGATAGTAAACTGTTACCAAATGAATGATTATTATAGAAATCTCGCTATCTGTATTTTCTCATATTTTGTTAGTCACAAATCACAATGCTTTCGAATTTTATTTTTTTTAGATATGAAGTTTTTCTAAAATAAAGAAAATGACTTTCCTAACGGAGGTAAGTAAAACAAGTTTCATAAATGATATTTCAAGTTCATTAATATCTCCTCCCCACTCACCCAATGCCCCAAACCCCCCACGCATCCCCGAACCCCTAAACCCCCACAACACTCCCCACCACATTTCACTCTCGTACTGTTTTGCTAAATTACATATAAATGCTTGTGAGGAAATTAATTACTATTTTACTTATCAAACACTAAAAATAAGTATAAGAAATCTAAGAAACCTACATATTTTTCATAAAAAACAGTCTCATTCAAATACATCATTTTGTTTTACAAAATTACACATTTAATTATAATAGTATATGAACTATGAAAATATTCCCTCTGTCACTAAGGGGCCGTTTGGTTACCGGTTAGAGTTATGCATGTATTAGTTATGCAGGGTTTAGTTATGTTGAGTTTAATTATGCGGGTATTAGCTATGCATATATTAGTTATGTAGGTATTATTTAGTTATGTAGAGATTACAATACATGAATTATTAACTATTGAATATTAACTTGTTGTAAATTATTAATATATATTATTTACAAAATAATAATACATGCTATTAAATGGGAAATATATTGAATAATATATAATGCTAATATTTGATTAGCATATGTACCGTCAAAAAATATACAATCAAAATTTTAATATTAAAAAAATATTTATATTTGCATAAATAAATAAAAACTGTAAGTATATAAAAAGAAATGAAAATGATCTATATATAAAAAGAAATAAAAACAACAAATGTAGATAGGAAAACAGTAAAGTTTCAATTAAAAAAATAAAATAAATTAATTTTTTTTACAATACCTGAAATGATAAATTTATGAAATAGTATAAGCTTATTTATAACTCTTTTATTTATTTATGCAAATATTTATTTTATTTTTTTAATTGGAAACTTTACTGTTTTCTATATACGTTTGATTTTATTTCTTTTTATATATAGACCATTTTCATTTCTTTTAATTTTTTTATTGGAAACTTGACTGTTTTCCGATCTGCGTTTGTTGTTTTTATTTCTTTTTATATATAGACCATTTTCATTTCTTTTGATATACTTACAACTTTTATTTATTTATGCAAATATAAATATTTTTTTAATATTAGAAATTTGATTGTATATTTTTTGACGGTACATATGCTAATCAAATATTAACATTATATATTATTCAATATATTCCACATTTTATTAGCATGTATTATTATTTTGTAAATAATATATATTAATAATTTACAACAAGTTTAATATTTAATAGTTAATAATTCATGTATTGTAATCTCTACAAAACTAAATAATACCTACATAACTAATATCCGCATAGCTAATACCCGCATAATTAAACCCAACATTACTAATACATGCATAGCTAATACCTGCATAACTCTAACCAGTAACCAAACGGCCTCACATAACTTATTCCATCTTCTACCCTGCATAACTTTATACATAGATTCCCTCATAAGTTATGTTGATATTAATTATGTAGGACAACAAAAAATGCAATCAAGCACCGTATAAATTAATACATGAATAACTTTTATACAACATTTAAATTCTTACCAACCAAACATGGTATAAGTTATGTTGACTTTTATACCTAATACAAAACCTCTACCAAACATAGTAAAGCTAATGCAACTTTTTATACATGAATAAGATGTATTTTATACAGTAACCAAACTATCCCTAATTACTTGTCGACTTTTGAATTGACAAACCTATTAAGAAAATAATGATTGGCATAGTGAGTTTACCATTTATCCTTATTAATTATGAAGTAGATGAATTAAAAACTTGAGATTTTCAAGAAGTTCTACATTTTTCAAAATAATTAATTGAGGGTATAATAGGTAAATATTTTTGTCCTTTCTTGATTTATCAAAATGAGTAATTGGGGACAACTAAAAAAGAAAAAATGGACAAGTAATTAAGAACAGAAGGAGGAGTATGTTTCAAGAAAGGGCGTGATTATAGAGGAAACCTAATTAAAGTAGGTAGTTTTTTTTAAAAAAATATCTTTATTTTTACTTCTTGCCTTACTTGGTAAAGTTAAAAAAATATGATCGTAACTATTCTTTTGTTTTTACTGCCTATGCTATTAGAGTCACTTAGATGAGGTGAATTATAAGTTAAGTGAGTGTAATTTGGTTATCGAGGAAGAAGTAGTGGGACTATTTTGGGAGAAGGGCTAAAGAAAAATGTTGTCACATGAAATAAAGAGAGTGAAGTAATTGCTTAGAATAAATTAGGGCACAAGTAACGATTAGGGTTTATCTCTACAATGTTTAACCACACTAACTTTTTGAGCATGAAACATTAGTTTTGAACACAAGGATAAAATCTTAAAAGTTTGATATTGGCTTTTGTTAAAAGTTGGGGTTATTCATATTTTTGGGTCGAAATTGCTCTTTATTAATAATGACAGTGGATAGGAATATGATTCGATGAAACTTTTAATCACGAGGCAAATTTGGATTGTTTTCTTAGTATATACTTCCTACGTTCCTGTTTACTTGTCAAATACTTTTTAATTTGTTATAAACACTACTAGTCCTTCATTGAAACCTATGAATAAAAGGTGGTTCTTTCATATCAGATTGGTCTCCCTAGTACATATTTTGCTCTCTAGCTCATTACTCTTAGTTCAATTAAAAAAGAATAAAACATAAACTACTATGCATAAATATATATATTTATTTATAGAAATAGAAATAACTTCTCTGGAGAAATTACTAATAGTGAAATACTAAATAATATACACAAAATAGTGTACCTTTTTTGTAGTGACTTTAGTCACACTTTAATTGTAGTTTGTCCCTATTTTAATTCTTGTTTAGATTTGCATGGAGCCCCAAACCTAATTAGAGTTCTATTTTGATCCAAAACATTGCACTTGGATTATTCTATCAGATTTAAACTCTAGTTCCTAACATAGAGAGATAATTGTACACAAAGACAATCAACATGGATTAATGATACAGTGCTGAGACTGTTCCATCCTTAAGTAAAGATTTCAGGTCCCAACCCTGGATATGGAGAAAATTATCCTATTGAGAATGTCACTCCCAAATGAACCCTGCTGCGTAATCCTAATTTAATCAAATCTCTAATGCGAGTACTTTAAAAAAAAAATACACAAAGACAAAGTTAATAAAGAATATACGAAGAGGACAAAAATAAGTATAGCCATAATTAGTTGCAATAATATTTTCTGATAATGATAAAAATAATTAGAAAACCTTTTTGTGTTGGGGCATTTCAGGCATTCAATAATCATGGATTATATTATTTTATTATAATTTCATTTTTAATATCTTTAATTTCTTCACTAAAATGGAGGAGGTATCTTTTCCTGAAAATGTGCATTGAGCCAAGAAAATGTTGAACTATTTGTTGTCATGTTGATATACATGGAGTGAAACCTAAGTGATGCTATCCGTTTGGTTGATAGGATAGGAGATAAGAGATAAGAGATAATGGATAACAATTTTGGAATAATTTTATCATATATTTGGTTATCAATATTAATTAGTCTGTTTGGATTTGTCGATTATAAATGGTAAAGTATTAAAAATAATTTCATAAATAAATAATTATGTGTTTGAATAAAAATGTTGAAACTGTTGATAAATAATTGATTTATTTGATGACAAAGTATTGAATAAGATATTCTTTTGTTCACATTACTAAAACAACCTTAATTTCTTTTGAAAAAAAAATATAAACAATTACATTTTTATAAATTTTTCCAGATTATCTGAAATATTACATATCATGAAACAAATACAAAGAGGGGGTTGGCCTTACCTCCGAATACCATAAAGACTTATCCTATTACATTTTTTTTTCTATATAAACTACTAACTAATACATATATGGTGATGTTCTCTCTTTCTACACCATATAATTATTTTATTGGCTTAAATTAATTAAAATTCATTCACCAAACCTTCAATGGATAATTATGTATGCAATCATTCCAAGGATTATCATAATCTTGAGTTGAATCTTGAATCCATTTCCACACCAAACTTCCAACTTTAAAACCTGTCCCAAATGCAATCATCCACATCTTGTCCCCTTTTTTCACTTTACCTTTTTGTGCTTCAAAATAAGCTAGCTCATAAAATACTAAGCTACTAGATGTGTTACCAAATCTATTCAAAGTCATTTTTGCTGCCTCTGTCACTTCATCACTCAATTTTAGGACTCGACTAACTTGCTCTATCACTGCCTTCCCACCTACATGCATTGTTCGAACGATAAAGTTAGCTCATAAAAATAATACGTCTATTTATTAATTCAGTATATTTTAAAGGGTGATGTACAAGAATGACATTAAATGTAATTGTTTTTTACTTTTGACCCCACTTGACCAACGATTTTTTTGACTTTTTACTTTGATGGTTTGTCTATGGGATAAGCAGAGATCAAAAGTTTTAGACTATTCATTTTTGGGTCAGTGATATATAAAAATATTTGATTAAAAAGAAATCTTATTTGATATATTATATATAGTCATAATAAAAGAAAATTAAAGCTACATAGGTAATTAAACAAAATATAATTGAGCAAGTTAAATATGATTCATTTGTTAACTCATTTCAACTCAAATATCTTTTAAGAAATATATTTAAAATTGATTTAATCTGTTCATTTGACACCCCGATTGACGACTTACCTGTGTGTATGCACATGTGTTCGAAAGCTGTTGTAAAATCAGGAACCATTGGCTTGAATTTTGATTGAGGTAATATTGTAGAGATGATCATTGAGTAAATATAATTTGTGATTTGTGTTAATGGAAGGACACGTGGAGCCAGGATTTTGATGTGTTGACGTAGGTTAACCCCTGCCACTCTTACCAAATCTTTGGTAAGTGAAATGCCAGTATTACCTGTCATATCAACAATAATGGAGTTTAAGAAAGAAATGAAGATATTTAGTATGTCGATATATCGGGTTCATCTAAATTCAATATATTTAATATTGTAGAGTATAAATTTGTGTAAAAGCAAAAACTCATTGTAATTATAGTTAATAGTGGATATGAACCTATAACTACAAAAATACATGTGTTCAATGAATTCGTCTTTATCTTAAACATGTCATATAACATTTGTGTGACTGTAAAAACTTTTCATAAAAATAAAATAGAAAAGTTTAAAATTAAATATCTTTTTAGTATAAAATAATGTTATTCTATTCGGAAAACAAGCTAATAATGAAATAATGTCAAACAAATTTAACTAAGAAAGTAAAAAGACAATTCTAGAATATGATGGATATAATATCAAAGGATTTAATTTATATATATATATATACACACTCACCTTGTTTTCGGACGATTAGTTATCTATTATAACAAGTTTATTATCATTTTTATGAAGTTATAATTACTAGCTATTGTTTATTATAGAAATTAACCTATCTAAATATTCTTTTACAACAATCATTACATAATATAAATGTTAAACTCTTAAATGTAGCTATATCCAACGATGCATGTTCCTAGAAAGACATAAAATGTTATATATCTTGTCATACGTAGAGTCGATATTCCATGTTATGTTATATTATATATTTTTTATAATAGTAATAGTTAAAAGATATTAGATCAAACAAGAATGTTATAAAGATATTTGACTGTACTGAATATATACATACCTTTTTCATCTTCCTCTTGAATTGCAGCTCTATAAGAACTATCATCAGCACCATGATGAGTTCTAAGAGAATGTACAAGTTCCATTTTTGCCCTTTTGAAAAGTTTAGGATTATTACTCATTATAGCAGCAGCACATCCAACACGAAATATACAATTTGTAACAAGCATCGAACGATTTTCACCATGGTACCAATTTAATGTTATGCTCTCGGTAATAACAACAAGGGCATTTTGGACTTTTCGACTCCCACGCAAAACCCTAGCTGCAAAATCAATCGAAAGTACCCCGGAGCTACATCCCATTCCACTTAAATTATACGTTTTCACGTCCGATCTAAGGTTATAACGGTTCACAATGAGGGAAGAGAGTGAAGGAGAAGGTGAAAACCCTCCACATGTAACGATGACAACGTCTATCGATTGAGGATCAATTAGGGTTTTACCTAAAAGTTCATCAATAGACGAAAATACCCCTTCTCGAGCTTCTTGATTTGCACTTTTTAGTGTAGGTACATTGTTCGTATTATTATTATTATCACCATCATCGTCTTCAAATATAAATGGTGGTCCATAAGTTTCATCACCTAAACCGGATTTAAGATAAATGTTACGCATGAAATCAATCGATTTTTCGACTAAATGTACATTCCTTAGAACGTATGATTCAGAAATTTTATAAGAACATTTCCTATGTAGTGGTGGTTTGTAACATGTATAGTTTAACAAGAAAACCCTATGTGGACTAGTATAATAATAATAGTAAAGTGAAATAAGTGTACATAGAGAAAATAATAGAAAAAAGTGAATATGTGTGGTAAGTAGAAAAAAAAGTATTTTGGCTAAAGAGGTGTAAGATATTGTAGTATGAAGAAGAAATGTGAAGAATAAAAGTGATGAAAATGATATTTGAAGGGTATGTATAATTGGGAGTACCATTTTCTTGGCTTTTTGTTTCTTTTGAATTTTAATTTCATTGGGGAAAAAAAAACTTACTAATTAAGTCCTTATATATGTGTGTGGAAAACAAGGTAGAATTTTATTTTTATTTTTTGTGTGTGTACGTATAGGGGCAGTGGGTAGTAGGGGGTTAAAGGGAGTTGGCATTAATTGAATGCTCATGAGAATGACTTACGTTGGCATTTGACATATTGCAAGAATCAACGTGCTCTCATGAAAAATATTGTGGGCGCAGAAAGCTCGATGAGTTTTCCTTCATTCATTATTAAGCTCCGAGTCAGTTCATGTTTACTCTAAGAATCATGCAATGCCTTTTCGATGTACAACATAACACGCTATATATGCTAATTGCTATATAACATAACTTATTATGTCTTACGACATAATATATGGGATATTAATATGTAGCGAAATACTATAAGGCGAAAATATAAATTTATAGTATCTTATAAAAGTTATTTGTTATTTCAATATCAAAAGTATATTTGATTATTTATTTGTTACTTAAAAATATTAAAGGACAAAAATTAAAGAACATATATTTAAAGGATAAAAATTTAAAAAAAAATATGGATATTATATTTGTGTAAATGACATTCATCTAACCAACTAGTCAATCGATCAGTACGTTGCTTAAAATGCATTTTATTTTAAAGTCAAAATAAAGCATTGATGACATATTTGATTCAGTGAAATAAGGACACTGAATTAAATTAAATTCAGTAAGATATATATGTACTAGTTGAAGCAAGAAAGTAAGGAGGTGGTTAGGAGTCTACTGGCCAGCAACAAAACAACTACAAACAAAATGCTTTTATCTTTTAAGATGGATATATATGCATTGTACTATATGTTATATTGATATGATATGAGGAGCCTAATTCACCAACATGGGTTGTGATGCATTGGTGGGAGTGCTTCATCTTTAATTAGAGGTCTCGAATTCGAGCCTTGAGTATGGAGAAAATCTTGTTGAGAGCGCCACCCCCGAATGAATCCGGCAGAGCGTGATTTAGATTTAGTCGGAGCTCCAATATGGACTCCAAACACCGAGTGGGAAACCAAAAAAATAAAAAAAAGGAGCCTACGTCAACTATTCTTTATATATATATATATAGTATATATCCACACCATTTGTATTTATAATAATAAACTAAATGAAGAACGCGCACGCCCCAACATTTTCAATTTTGATATACTCTCCTTGTTCATTTTTACACTTTTATTATTTTAAAAATAAATTTTTATTTTTATTTATTACTTTTAATATATTAAAAAAAGATAATTATTATTTTTTATTAGTATTCTTAGCATTAATTATTTATTCTCCAACTCATTTTTCAAGATTTAATATTAAATATTACGTAGTTAATATTGATAAAGTAGTAAAATAGTCATGTTAATTATTAATTTTTAATGGACATGAATTTATTTATGTTTCGACTGCAACTGACGTTCCTAATATAGTATTTTTCAGTTTATACCTATTAAATCCAATTTTATTTTTTCATACTATTAAATCCAATATTATTTTTTCTTAATTGAAATTTTATGTTGCACTCAATAGGAATTTGAATACTTGCGTATATCAATTTTATTTTTTTGAAATTTCAGGTTGTATCACACAATATTTTTTTAGGGAGAAGTATTGAAGACAATTCTAAATTCGACGCGAATTATTATTTTCATTCTTGAACTATTGATAATTTTAAAAACACTCATTTATTTGATTAACTAAACTTAAATACACCCGATCTTGCAACACAACTTTCTCACTTGAAATTTGTATTTTCTTTAAAAAGTGTAAGTTACAATTTTAATGTCCTTTTTTTTCTCTCTCTAACAAAATGTATATTATTATATAATTAATGTTAAACCCCAAATAGAGTTCACCAATAAAATTAATTAAACGAATTTTGGCTAAAAATGAGTAATGATAACTCAAAATATTTTTATTCTGAAAAAAAACTTAACTTTATAGGTAGAAATAGTTTTAGCTTCATACTTTCATTTCATTCTTATCTTAATATAAGATTGATTATAATCACACAAAAATTTATGACCCATTTTAAATTATAAATATCAAGTATTCTTTTAAAGCCTTGTGTCTAGTTAAATATTGTCACATAAATTAACTCGAATTAAATATCAATATTTAATTATGTAATTAATCTATTTTTTCTTATAAAACTAAAAAGTCAAATTCACAATTCAAATATAAGATTATACGAATAAATATGGATTTAAATTCAATATTGCAAGTTACGTTTAAAAAAAATTAAATTTACTTCGCTAATAAATCTAGTAAGTACAGTAATAAGTATCAATATAAATCTTACATTATAAATGATAATAACCAAACAAAAAATTAATTTCTTCCAATATAACAAAAATATTTTTTAGTGGCAATAAATATACACATTAACAAAGAGTGTTAAAGTTTTATCGACATTAATTAATTGTCATTAGATTCAATTTCGTCATAGGCTTTAAAAACACTTATCAAGAGAGCTAAAAATATATGTTTAATGATAATTAAATTATTACCGCTAAAAATTATTTTTGATTTCGTATCCTTACGTTTTTATTTATGTTAATAAATAGTACATACAACTAAACAATGTTTAGATAAATAAATAATGGTAAGTTGAAAGAAATGATAATGTATGTTGAGGAAAGAAGTGTCAACTGGCAAGCAAATTATCCAAAGAGTGATGCTGGGGGCCCACACAAGGGTAGCTTTGTCATTATCACTTTAATAAACACTAATAAATAATGGCTAAAACGTCTGCACAGACAAAATATAATAACCAAAATAACTAAAATATCCTTCAAAATCCCAAGCACGCATGTTGATACCAACATTTTCACCGACTCTTCTAATATAGTAGAATAAATAAGAGAGAAGTACAGAAAATTTCACTAAACGCGGATTATTAATTTCATTTTTAAATTATTGATAATTTTGAAAATACATATTTACTTGATTAACTGAACTTAAATATACCATGGATCTTGCAAACTGAGTGAAATACACCATTAAATTCTCGTCAATTTTAAGGGTGTTTTCAACACTTCTCTCGACTTTTTATTAAGAGTCACATGTTCTTACAAGAGTTTGAGACCCCCTGGTATATCATGTGGCAGATCGGGGGTGTATCTAAATTTAGTTAGTCAAATAAGAGAGTGTTTTTAAGGCTGTCAATAATTCAGAGACAAAACTAATAATTTGCGTCAAGTTCAAAGGTGTTTTCAATATTTCATTTCATTTGTTACTAATCCGCCAGAAAGTAGAATTTGTGGTGGAATTGTAATGGAGTCTTCCGTTACGAATCTTGTTTTTTCTTGTAATGTAATTGATAATGGTAGATACTAGCAATTAATAGTAAAAGTGGATGGAATAATAACGAACTATCATCTTTGTAATTTTTTTTAAAATTAACATTATAAGACACAAATATCCCCTAAACTATAATCGAAGTCACATAGACACACCTTAACTAAACTAAAGTCTTATTACCCCCGAACCCATTGTTTTCTTAATCTAGAACATCTTTTTGGTTTACGTGACATCCAAACATCTCCCACACGTCTCAACTAAGTGGAGTTACAGAGTGTGCCACGTAAGCCAAAAAGTGTACAAAATTACAAAAAAAAAATGAGTTCAGAGAGATAATAGGATCTTAGTTTAGTTAAAGCGTGTCTCTGAAATTTCGGTCATAGTCTAGAGGGATGCTTATGCCTTATCCCTAAATTTTAATTATTCATATAGAGTATCATTTCCATTGAAGATGTGGTCACTGAAATGTGCATATTTCTTTTTAGACATTTATAGAGTGAGATTTTCTGAATATTTACTTCCATTGAATAAAGCCTAAAAGAAGAGAACACACGAATGACTTTTAGGTGTTGATACAATTGCTTTTCTTATCGTGTTTTTCCTATTTTATCCTTTGTAAACTATTGAAAAAGTTACTTTTATGAATTTATTATGAATTAATTAAGGAGATCATGGCGAAAATTATTTTAAAAAATAAATATAAAGTGTAAATTACAAAAGAGTGTGACATACGTTATGGTGTAAATTTCAAATTACTTTGAATAAGGTAGCTAGAAGTATGGTCCTCATCTACCACTGATAACATATTTGTATATAAACAGACACGTTTCTAGTTTTTAACTTATCAAAAAAAGTTAAGGTTGTTAATCAAAAGTGAGGAAAGTGAATAATTTGACAACTTCTTATAGAAATTTTTCTTAAAAGATGAAAAAATAATTGGATTGAAAATAAATTAGATTTTCTATTATAATAGGTAAAGATAAATTAAAAATATGTAAAATATTGTACCAATGTAAATAGGTTAAACTATATTTATTGACTTTAGAATGCCCCTAACCTATTATTGTTATTTTATCTTAAAACTTTAAAGTATATACACGAAAAGTGTAAGAGAATTTTAAGCTTTCAGATCACTAATAAGGTATCTACAAATAGTATCTTATCATAAAAAGTTAGACGTGTAATTTTAAAAATAAAACAAATTTACATGTTATAACATATAAAAATAATTTTATTATTTCGATATCGTCGAGAAATCAATCGAATCGAAAATCGCATCCTAAAGTGACTTTGGAATAGATTTGAGAACCTCGATAAAAATAATAATATTTTTTTGCACCAATCTATATAAGTTAGACTTGTGATTTTCAAACCAAAAAATGCAACTTCATTTATATAATTTAGGCAAACACTATGAAAATGGTGGAAGCAATGGTTGAGAAAATTAGGCAAATATGTTTCTCCCTTATAAATAGAGTCTCTAAATCTCCCTTGTATATATATATATATATATAGTTTGAGAAAATGGCCACCTCTTCTCTACAATCCCCAATAGCTAAAAGGTTATTTTCTTTCTTTATTTTATTTGTTTACTTTAATTTATGCTTCAAAAATGATAATAACAATAATAATACTAATCAACATTTTAACTTATTTTTATAGGCTTGAAGGTAAGGTAGCAATTATAACTGGTGGTGCTAGTGGAATAGGAGCAGCCACAGCTAAACTTTTTGTTCAACATGGTGCAAAGGTAACAATTGCAGATATTCAAGATGATCTCGGAAATTCATTAGTAAAAGAAATCGACAATGAACACATAATAATGTTTGTTCATTGTGATGTCGCGATTGAATTTGACATTCAAAACGCGGTAGATGCAACATTTGCCAAATTTGGTAAGCTTGACATAATGTTTAGTAATGCTGGTATATCAGGTAAGCCATTTTCAAGTATCCTAGATGTAGATTACGATGAAATTAAGAATGTGTTTGATGTAAATGTTGTTGGATCATTTTTTTGCGCGAAACATGCTGCTAGAGTGATGATTTCTAATAATACAAAAGGTTCCATTATATTCACAGCAAGTATGGTGGCAACAAAATATAGTGATTCGCTACATACTTATGCAGCCTCAAAGAATGCAATTTTGGGGCTATCGAAAAACATTGGAGTCGAATTAGGAAAATACGGAATAAGAGTTAATTGTATTTCTCCTTATGCAATTGGCACACCGCTAGCATTGAAGGCGTTCGGAATAACTGGGAGAGAAATGGTAGATAAATGGTTTGCTGAAGCAGGAAATTTGAAAGGAGCTTTATTGGAAGAACAAGATGTGGCAAATGGAGTGTTGTATTTGGCAAGTGATGATTCTAAATATGTGAGTGGTTTGAACCTAATTATTGATGGTGGTTATAGTACTACAAATGTAGCTTTAACTGAAGCCTACAACAAATTGTTCCTATCTAATGCTCAACAATAATTGAACAACAAATAGAAAGGCAAATTGAGATTTGTTCGTCTTCTTAAATAAGTGATGTTTCAATTGGGAGGAATTTTGAAAGTAATAATCAAGACTTTTTAATGTCAACATAGAGGTTTTGCCTACATGTAATACATTAACTTATTGCATAGTTGCTAACGTTGTTTGTAGACAATAAAATTCGCGTCGAGAAAACAATGATCAAGAACGGAAAAGTATTGCAACAATTATCTTTATTGATTTCAAAATATGAGTGTTACAATCTCTATGATTCATCTGATTCGTCTAGAATTCAAGGGCTCTTGAACTTGATATTCTTGAATTTATCTTTGAACTTTATCTTGGATTCAAAGGCTTTGGAGCTTGTTCTTGAATCTTTGATGAACTTGAACTTTATCTTGAGAAAGCAAATAAAATACACACATTGAAAAGAGCAAATGGTGAAGCTAATTGTGACAGATTAGCGAAATTCATCTCTAATTGTTTCGTCACAAATATTTGCGATAGACATGCATTATTTCATCATAATTTTTTTTAAGACAAGCAAATATGTGATACTCGAGAATTTGTCACTAATCCGTCAAAAACTAGGAATTTTGGTAATATTGTGATGGATTCTTTCGTTACAAATCTTGCCTTTTCTTGTAATGTAATTGATAATGATAGATAATATCGATTATTAAAAGTGTATGGAGTAATGATAAACTATATCATCTTTATAAGAATTTTTGGGTAGACATTTTAGTATTATTATGACTTTATTATAAATTTTAATTATTGTTACAGAGTATCATTTTCATTGAAGATGTGGTCACTGAAATGTGCATACTTCTTTTTAGATCTTTATAGGGTGAAATTTTCTGAAGATTTAATTCCATTGAATAACGCCTAAAAAAAGTAGAACACACGATTTTTTTTGCTTTCTTATTTTATCCTTTGTAAATTATTGAAAAAGTTACTCTTATAAATTTATAATGAATTAAGGAGATCACGGTGAAAATTATTTTTAAAAAAAATTATAAAGTGAAAATTATAAAAGAGTGCGACATACGTTATGAAGCAAATTGCAAATTACTCTGAATGAGGTAGCTAGAAGTATGGTCCTCATCTACCATTGCTAACATATTAAAATATGTAAATAGAGAAGTTTCTATTTTTTAACTTAACAAAAAGAATTAAGGTTGTTAGTCAAAAGTAGGAAGGTGAATAATTTGACAACTTTTTTTTGTGAAATTTTTTCTTAAAAGAAGAAAAAAAAACAATTGGATTGAGAATAAATTAGATTATTTGTTACAATAGATAGGTAAAGATAAACTATAAAAAATAAAAGATTGTACCAATGTAAATAGGCTAACCTATATTTATTTACTTTAGCCCCTAACCTATTATTGTTATTTTACCTTAAGAATGCATGGAAATTCTAAGCGAATTTCATGCCATCAGATCTCTAATAAAATACTACATAAAGTAACTTATTATAAAAAAGTTAGACATGTAATATATAAAATAAAACAATTTACATGTTATAAAACATATAGATAATTTTGTTGTCGCAATTTGGGATGTCGAAACATCAATTAGATCGGAAATCAAATCTTAAAGTGACTTCAGAATGGGTTCGAAAGCTTCGATCAGAAATAATTTTTTTTTTACACCAATCTATATAAATTGTACTTGTGATTTTCAAACCAGATATGAAACTTCATAAGGTATGTAACTTAGGCTGCTATTTTTCTCACATAGCTAGGCTTTGCCACACACCCCCCCCCCAGATAAATAGACCCTCCAAATCTCTCTTGTATATGAAAAAAAAGAGAGAGACACATATAGTTTGAGAAAATGACTTATTTTTCTCTTCAATCTCCAATAGCCAAAAAATATTTCCTTTCTATATTTTATTTATTTATATTTAATTTGTGCTTAGAAAATGATAATACTAATCTCCATTTTAACTTGCATATTTTTATAGGCTGGAAGGTAAGGTAGCATTAAGCTTGACATAATATTCAGTAACGCTAGTATATCTGGTAAGCCAATTACCAATATCTTTTAAGTAGATTACGACATATTCAAATTGTTCCCATCTACTAGTGAAAATGACAATAATTAATTAACAATAATAACTTAATTATTGCCAAATATATATTTGTAGCATCAATTGCTAGTGATAATTATATTTTAGCATTTTTTTTAAATGATGTTAAACCCTATAGTGACAATATTGGATCTAATGAAAATTAACTAATGTATGTAAAGGCTCTAATACTCTTTGTAAAATGTTTATATTAATTGCCGTTAAATTTTATTTTTGTTATAGTACTGCTCAACACTCCACCAATAAATATAAAGGGAAATTGAGATTTATTTGTCTTCTTCAATAAGTGATGTCTCAATTGGGATGAATTTTTTAAAGTAATTTTCAAGACTTCTTAATGTTAGCATAGAGATTTTACCTTGCATAAATCATATTAACTTAAATTTTAACACAAATTTTAAAATTAATAATAAAAATTACTAAACATTTCTCACAATAATTTTTATCACCATGTAACTCTAATATCAATATTTTTAGGTTTGGCACAAAAACTTTAGTTGCTTGTGTAACCGGGTTGAGTTGTCCGGTGTAACGTACTCGATAAGTGATTTTAAGAAAATGATAGTTTAAGATCAACAAGCGGGGATAGCTCAGTTGGGAGAGCGTCAGACTGAAGATCTGAAGGTCACGTGTTCGATCCACGTTCACCGCATATACTTTTTATTTATTTATGATTGATCCACGTTCATCGCATATACTTTTTTTTTTATTTATGATTTTTGGAAGGGATGAGAAAATATTAATATTGAATTTAACAATTTTGGGCTTTTCATCAACTTGACACGTGCAATTATTTGTGGAGGGGAAGGAGAAAATATTAAAATGAATTAAGTTGGATTAAATAAATAAAACTTTTTAAAATGGAAACATATTAAAGTTTAATTAGAGATCTATGGCAACAAGATTTGGGAAAGAGAGGCGACGAGAGAATTAATGAATACATGGTGTATCAGGTTATCATGAATACAATTGATTTGTATCAACACATACTATTGTATCAAGCGTATACATTTCTTGTGTATTTACTGTATTTTATGTATCAACGAATACAATTATATGAAGTGTATTGATTCCTTGTGCATTAACTTTCTATCAAATATATCAACTAATACAATTGTATCAACTATGTATTTGTTCCTTGTATATTCACATTGTATCAAAGAATTATATCAAGTGTATCAATGGATACAATTATTTTAAGTATATATACTTATATCATGTGTTAAAACTCCATATCGACGTAACTTTCTAATGTGCTAAAACAAATTTAAGTATATAGTATTTCGTTTTTAAATCATTTACAGCAATATTGTGGCGGTCCTCCTTTGAACATACTATCATACATATTATTATAAAGATTAAGCAAGGTTGTCTTTTACTATATGTAAACACTGAATTTTGTAATATTACAATTAACATGTAAACAAGTATCAAGAGTGATTGCTTATTTTTGAAAGAATTTTCAGTTTTCAATAATAAATTTCGAATATATATATATATATGCATTGCTAGGAATAGTTGCTAATATCCATCACAAGTATGAAGTAACAAGTCAAGACGTATCAATGAGCTAGGGAGAAGTCTGGCCCCAAACCTACAATTGCGTACTTTCGCTCCAATCACTTGAGCAAGTCATATTTGTCTTATTGTATATTTATTTATATGACATATTTTACTAAGTAAATGATCTTAATTATTTAATCTATATTTAGATTCTAATATAACATCTTGATAAATTAAAATGTTTATACTCAGATTTTAATGTTTTAATCTTAATACACATCTTAATATTCAAATCTATATTTAAATTTAAATAATTTAATCTTAATAAAAATCAAATAAAGCATAATAGTATCTCACATCAGGTATATATGAGTGAAAAAAGCTACTTAGCTTCTTGTTAATAAAACAAATATGCAACTAAATTTTGAGAAATAAGTATGTCATCTATTAATAATTGAGGTAACTGTCACAAAATTGGTTCAAAACTTCAAATATGCCTTAACTCATGAATAACAAAGTTTTTCAACATATAACCTATCTTTTATTGGGAGAAAGGCTAAAAAAAAATTCTTGAACTTTATGAAATGATTCAGATTTGACCATGAATTCTGAATAAACGACTTATTATTCCCAAGAGGCAACAGTAATTGCCTCCTTTAACACTAAAAACCTAGCCTTAAGCAAATCCCTAATAGAACTCAAATAATGAACAATAGCACCACCAAATTAAAGTTCACCTTTGTTAAAACTTAATCAACATAATTTCATCACCAATCACTATAAAAAAAAACAACTTTCACATATAGCAAACACAAAATTCATATTTGTATGCTATAACAAAATTTGCATAATTGCGCTCCATAGCAAACATAAATATGTATATTTCGCTATACATTTACAAAATAAAACAGTTGTATAATCTACTTTGGTATACATATACAAAAAGATCAATTGTATAAAGTGAGAGAGGCGAGTGAGCGAACGAGATCTGGGAGAGTGGCGAGCGAGATCTGGGAGAGGGGAGAGAGGGGAACGAAAATATATGTATATATACAATTTTCACGCATTTTATACATTTGC
>JAJOOO010026711.1:0-16171 GCA_029582685.1 Solanum piurae
GATATACATGCCGATATACACTGATATACATCAGCTGTATACCAAAAACGGGAATTGGGTTAAACCCAAAAATAGCAACGAATTTGGCCCAAGAAAGGCCCAAATTCAATTTCTCCCTTACTCTTTAATTATTTAATTGTGATTATTTATTGTTCGTTGTTTAACTCTAACTTTATAATTCTTAATTAACTTAATTAGATTCCCCAAAAGATGAGTTATTTTTGTTATGTTGGTCTACTTTTAATACCCTTTTTTTTGTGTTCATTTATTTTACTAATAAGATCTTATCTCATTAATTGAATTAAAACTCTTTGTTCTTAAAAAGAAGGTTATTTAATGTTTTTCACTTAACACACTTTTAGTTCGTTTAAAATTATTTCAAGTTAAGGTTTCTCCCAAATAACTTTAAAACGCCTGTTCAATTAATTAATATAAAATACTTACTTAGTCATGTTCTCAAAAAGTTTAGTCTATTAATTCAAAATGATATTCATGCTTTAATTTATTAAATTGGTTTAAATTATTGTTTCAAACACAAAAATGAATTAAATAAATTCTAATTAATCTAGTTTTATTAATATTATAATCACTTGAATTTCGAGTCAAGTATATTATTTTGGTTTCCTTCCTCTAAAAAATAAAATAAAGAAATAAAATGCGTCATTTTATCTAGTTATTTTCTCAAAGTTAATCAAATATATTGTAAGTTATTATTTTTATGCTAAATTTTTTAGTCAAATATATTTTAGTCAAGTCGCAGGTCAACCGCATGTTAGCGGACACTTCGAATGCTTAAACCCTTCTCGAAGTGTAAATTGAACCCCGAACCCTCTTTGGTATTTTCAAATGATTTTTTCTGTTTAAATCTTTGAAAATTATAAGTTTTCTTAATTTCTTTAAAAAAATTAAGTGGCGACTCTTTTCTAAGTATTTTTCTCAAATTGTTTTATACTTGGAACATTTCAAAAATGTGATTTTTCTAAAGGTTAGCAAAATTACGGCGTAACAACCTTAATCTTTTTTATATTAGATTTTGTAATTATACACACTAAAATTATTGTATAAATAACCTCAACAATACTTTTATCTAGATTAAAAATTCCAAACTAGCGTGGGATCTACTCCCTCTGTTCACTTTTTAGTAAATGTGAAAAATAAAAATTGATTTTATACTATAGATAATTAAATAAAAATGAACGGATGAAAATAATAATTTATAAAAGTTATTATCCTTTTTCTAATAGCAAACAACTTCTATTATTTTTAAGAAAACAAAACAAATTGCAATAAAATCTGTTAAATAATATTTTATTTTATTTAACTTGATCCTTACATTAAAAATTGATTTTTCTCCCTTACTTTTAGCGACTCAAGTGAGATCATACCTTTTTTTTAGTATTAAATAATTATATAAAATAATAATTAAATTTGAAATTTCAAAGTACCATTGATAATGTTAATTTAATAAAATAGTATTCCTTAATAGAATCTTTCTTAACAGTTTATTTTATATTTTCCATTTGTTGTTTGATACTTACATTGGAGTTCATTCATCTGAATTTGCTTCGTATAGGTTCCTATTCGAAAAAAATATTTTTTTATCATAAATCTATCATACTCAAAATTCAATCCAAAACCTCTAATTATTATCATAATACTCAAATTCAAACTCAAATTTTTTAGTTACAATAATGATATACCCTCCGATACACCATATCTACGATAACTTTCTTAAAAATTATGTCTAACTCAATTTTTTTAGTTAAAATAAAGATATACCCTCCAATACACCACGATAACTTTCTTTAAAATTATGTCAAACTCAATAGGGGCAGGGCAGAAAATATCAAAAATCGAATTAGCAAATTGAACTGCATTTTTTTTGTAATTTGGTATTCGATAATTCGGTATTTGATATGGTATTTGGAAGTAAAATTTTAGTATTATGGTATTTGAGTTTGGTATGAGACATTAGTACCATTTGATATTCGATATTTTCCGAATACCAAATTATTTACTTAATGAAGGTTATATATAAACATATCTATTACTCATTGTACAAGTTCAAAAAGAAAGTTAAAGAATAATCATAAACAATCCAAATAGCTATACATCTATTAGTTGTATCAATTTATTTTTCTTGATGTCTTCTTACTTGTTGATCTTTTATAATATCGTGTCTCCACATAAAAAAATAAACATGATTGGAGAAATAGTATTAACTTTGTAATACAATCGACTATAACTTCAATACGGTATTATCGAATACTATACCAAATCAATTTTCTTTTTACCATTTACCGAATTAGCCACCAAAATTCTAAAAATATGATATTTACTATCTACTTTTAACTATCAATTATCAAATCCAAAACTCAAAAAATCCAAACTAAATACCAAAAGTCCCCCTAAAACTCAATATAGGACAGCAACAAAATAATTTGAAGTCCCCACACTACTTCATCTATATTAGTAAGTAAGAAATTCAATTTTAAAATAGTATATAATTATCTATTTTTCTGAACTTAAATAAATGTTCCCATTGTTATTATTATTATTAGAAGAAGAAAGTATATATAAATGCAAAAAAGAAAAGCAAACATATTACTACTACTATTATGATATTTGTGAATCTCCTTAACAATTAAGGAAGAAGAAAGGAAGAAGAAACAGAGTAAAGGGTAAAAAGGAGGAAGAAAGGTTAAGATTCGATCTGCCAAACTCTCTCTCTCTCTCTCTCTCTCTCTTTCTTTTTGATTTTTAAATTCGTTTTTTTGGGATTCTGATTCGGATGTGGCGTTAATTTCAATGTAAAATACTGTAACAAATCGCACCCTTCTCATTGTTTCACTATTACTCGAAATTCTCAACTTCATCCTCCTCCTTCAGGTTCATTATTTTTTTATAATTTTTTTTTTGCATTACCCATTTTTTAGATTAAATGGGTGTTCTTGTTATTGTGGATTTTTTTTTTATAATTTTTTTAGTTTAATATATTGCATTGTGTTTGGAATTGGAGTTTTGATGAACGAATCTTCATGTCATATTCAGATCTTATTTTCTGATTTATTTGCTTGATTTTTAAGTTTGTAGTAACAATAAAGTTTGCATCTTTGGTCATTGTGTTGCCTAATTTGTGAGAATTATTGAAAATTTTCATCTAATTTGGTTTGCATAGGTGATGGGTTTAATATTATGTTTTTTTTCAGCTCAAATCAAACTGAAAAGATTGTAGAATATTGATTTGAGGATGCCCAGTTCATGTGATTCACTTTTTTGGTTGTGCATATTCTTGAATTATGCTTGGTTTTAGTTTTTTCTGGTTAAAGGTGGATGATTGGGGTTTTCTATTGCTTAAATGATTAGATTTTATTAATTATGTATGGGTTGAAAGGGGATTGTTGAATCTTGTTTGGAGAAAAGACTGATCTCCATAATTCACTTAACTTCCTTTTGGCTTCTTTGTTTGTTGCTTTTAATTGCAGGGCCTCTCTTCCTCTTTTGTAGTATAAAGAGGCCCTCAAGGATTGTGAGAGGGTAGGAGGAAGGGAGGAGGTCAATCATCAATGGATTTCGAAAGCAACAATTGGGTTTGGGAAGGGATGTATTACTATCCACGCCTTTGTGGTGGAATCATGCTGACTGCAGCGTTGCTCGGGTTATCCACGAGCTATTTTGGTGGGATCAGTGTTCCTACTCTACTTTATCCTTTTCCTTATCTAAGTATCTTTTATAAAAAGAAGCATGAGAAGAAGTGTATTCGTGTTTATATGGATGGTTGTTTTGACCTGATGCACTATGGCCATGCAAATGCTTTGAGACAAGCAAAAGCCTTGGGAGATGAACTGGTTGTTGGGGTTGTCAGTGATGAGGAAATCATAGCTACTAAGGGTCCTCCAGTTTTGTGCATGGAAGAAAGGTATGAGTAGATTGCCATTTGTTTCAACTCCTGTAAATGTTTTGACTTTTACTTCCCATCTGTGAAATATCTTGCTCAAGGATAAAGGGAAAGAGTTTTGATATGCTCTGAGCTCTACTTTTCAGTCTTACTGTAGGAATGTGTTTATATTATCCTATATATGGTTCATGAAGGTTCCAGTTCCTAACATATGGACTTTCTTAAATCCAGAGTTATTTGTGAAGGATGTTGCTAGGAATCATTGACATATGTATTGACTAGAGTTATCGTGTTCTTCCAGTTCCATCTCTGAGCTTGAGGGTTGTAACTGGAAAATCCTAATAGGGCAGTCTGTTAGCAGGAACAAGTCTATCTATGATTTCTTGAAATTGCTTTTTGATTTTGTAGTATGACGAGCCTAATAAAATGATGTTAAGATTATTTGAGACATAAAGGGGACTATTGTAGAGAGTTATTTAAACTATATGTATCTTTCCCTGCAGTATTTGCTTCTGTTTACCTGTTTGCTGATTTATCTGTTATTATTTTCCTTATGTTAGTTTATCTGGTGTGAGATCGTGCTGTGTGTAATAGTTTAAACTTACGTACTTGTATTATAAAAGATTAACTTCAAGCACATGATCAAGTATGTAGTTCCATTTATTTCATTCATTTTCTTATGGGGAAACACTTTCGTGCGTTTTAACTCTTTCAGTTAACTGGAAGTTTTGTATGTCACTAATTTGAGGTCCTCTACAGACTTGCTCTTGTTAGTGGCTTGAAGTGGGTGGATGAAGTGATTTCCAGTGCTCCTTATGCAATTACTGAAGACTTCATGAACCGTCTATTCAATGAGTATAAGATTGACTACATTATACACGGTGATGATCCCTGTCTACTTCCAGATGGAACTGATGCTTATGCCCTAGCCAAAAAAGCTGGTCGGTACAAGCAAATTAAACGAACTGAGGGTGTCTCCAGCACAGACATTGTAGGTACTGCATCTCTCCTTTTCTCCATGAGTTCTGAAAGTTTTGATCTGTTGCAAAGCATCTTCACCAAATGAGTTGTACAAAAGAACAAAATTTTTCCCTAAATTACTTTTCCCACAAGTGCTATATGTATCTACATGTGTATATAAAGTATGTATGTGGCAGAAACTTACAGAGGCAATTGATCTCCCAATTTTTCTGCTCTTCTTCTGCCTTCAATATTTTGATTGTCAGCAAAGCATGCTCCTCGATGGCATTTGAACATCTATTTTTTCTGCCCGAGTCTCCTCTTATGGTTCACAGTAGCACTATTTATTTTCCTAAAAAGTATCAATTGCTCTCAAATTGATTTGCCAAAAACTAGTGGATGAAAATAGATCAAACATACCTTTTTTGAAGTCTTCCAAAACTAAAAGAAGCATTGTTTCCACGAATCACATACTGGCTAAGAGCGATGAGATTAATATTTGGTTTTGGTGATGCTTGTTTTGAATCACATTTTTGTAGGGAGGATTCTTTCTGCTTCTAAAAATGGAGATTCTCCTCAAGATTGCTCCAATTCAACTCCCGTTGGCGAAGCTGATGATATAAAAAATAAATTTGGTGCTGAAAAACAAGCTAAGGGTGGTCGGATATCTCATTTTTTGCCCACTTCAAGACGAATCGTGCAATTTTCAAATGGCAAGGTACCATAAATTGTACTCTTTGTGAAGCTTCATGTTAGACTTGAGTATGTTCGCTTTATTCTTGTTGAGTTCAAATGTGAACTTTTGAGTATTACTTTGAAGGATAATTCAACTGTATACCAAAATTTCTTTGGAGAATTTATTTCTGAATGAATACTTTATGGCAATTAAAGTAGTTTAAACTGAAGAGACCATTGCCCTTTCTTTTGCCACGGTTGGAACTTTTTCAAAGTATTTTCTCCAGATGACGCTTCAAATGGAGAATATTATAGTGATGACTTTGACTTAAATATAAACCTTGCTTTTGGGCGGGTCGAGTTTGATAATCCCTTCTAATAATTAAAGCAAGCTAGATGGTTTTGGGAAACACTACTTGAAATCTCGCACAATTACTTCCCATATTACCTGTGCAACCTCCTGACGAGAAGGTAAATATAAATTATTAAGGAAGAGTCTTCAATGAGTGTGTCTTATGCAAAATCTCCTTAAAGTATTTTTTAACATCCCATTAGCAACAAGAGCTATGCCTCAAACAAAAGCTAGTTGCGGTCAGTTATATGAATCCTTAGAATTCATTTCGCTCTGCTTTGACCCATTTCACCATCAATATAATCTTTTGTTATTCCCAATCCCAACTATTATTTTTTCACTTTTTATGAAATTCAAAGTTTACAAGCACACAAGTGTATATGTGGTTATCTAGTAGAATCAAGTTAGGTGTAAGTGTGGCTATAAGGAGATTATAGATGACTAAAGAATATCGAGCTACACTGGTTAACTTAATATAAACTATGATACTCTATTATAACCTGATTCATATTTTTTTGGGAGAATGCAATTTCTTATGGGTTGAACGTCGCTTTTGTTAAAAGTAAATGTATCCTTCTGAAGTTGAAACAATGAAGGAAGATGATGGAATTTTTACTTCATACAGAACCATGATCATGATGGTTGTCGAAGCGGACTAAATCTTGTTCACCTTTATTCTGATAATTTCAGTGTAACCTTCTCTTTTACTGGAGAGGCAAACATAAATATTTGTGTACTATTTCAATTCGTAGGGGCCTGCGCCTAATTCTCGAGTGGTGTATATTGATGGTGCCTTTGACCTTTTCCATGCTGGACATGTTGAGGTAAGGACTTTTTGTAAAGGTTTATTTATGTTGTCATTTCATGGCACTAGTTTCAGGTTATCCTGCATCAAAATAACTTTACCCATAAGTTACTTTTTCCCTTTCTTAGATTCTTAGAAGTGCAAGGCAGCATGGAGATTTTCTTTTAGTTGGTATTTATCCCGACCAGACTGTCAGGTACATGGTATTACTGTTTTGATCTATGCTCTTAGACCACACATTAATTGAGCCTTCTTTCTAATATAATCGTAATTTTTGTTTTCCAAATTTCCGTATTTTGTACAGTGAGCTCTATTTAATGAAAATTACTTCTAATTTCTTGTAGTGAACTTCGTGGACATATGTATCCACTGATGAATCTGTATGAGCGCAGTCTTGGTGTACTTGCATGCCGTTATGTTGATGAGGTTATCATTGGTGCCCCTTGGGAAGTAACTCAGGATATGGTATGCTTACTTACAGCTACATCTGCATGTCTCCCTTAGTTTTGCTCTTAATAGTCTCATAAATATAGGACTACTAATCAGAAAAGAGCACCACATCTTTTTTTAGAGGTGTTCCAGGTGTGTTCATTTGTTAATATGAGAAAGGAAAAAAAGAAGCATTTGTTATTATTTGGATATATGGAAAAATAGAAGCTTTCCCCAGAAGCGTATGAACTGTAATATTATTGGGGCTTTATCCCAATTGTTGGGAAAAGAAAAGGCCGGTGTCTAAAAAATGGATCAATTGGATCCATGCTAGTGTCTGATAAATCCCTATTTGTTGTGTACTTTTTTTTTTGTATCTAATGTCATATCAAATCTCTGGACCACATAATGAGTTCAGACTTATTCTTTCCCTTTAACTGATGATTATACTGTTAATCCTTCACGGCTTCACCATGATCTTGAACTGATTTGATGCTTGATCTAGGACCATACCACGGCTAACATGGTACAATGGCATGACACTTATCCATTTTTCTATGATTGGAAGTGTGATGCTGTCATTTGAGCTCATAAATAGTGCTGTACACAACACTCCTGAAAGATGCTGCATGATGCAAAAAGATAAAATAAAAGCAGATGTTAATGCGTTTGTCACTTCGTGCACAGGGTTCTGTTTTTAACTAGTTACTTCAGTGTTGTCCCTAGATTCCTATGTTTCAACTAGATTGTAATAGAAAAAGAAAACTGTATGTCTTTATTGTTACTGATTTTCTCTCCTTTTGTTTGGCATGGGTTAGATAACAACTTTCAACATTTCGTTGGTTGTACATGGAACAGTTTCTGAGAGCAACTCTTCCACGGAAGTAAGTCTATATACTATTTGGTTGTTCCATGCTACAACTTTATGTTTTTAATTGACCACTAGAAAAAAAGACGGCTTGATGTTTTCCAAACTGATGGGCAATATAATATGGAGAAACATGTTGTAAATGAAATATATTCTCTGATACAGGGGGGACAGGACCCATATGCAGTTCCTAAAAGCATGGGAATCTTCCAAGTAATTGAGAGCCCAAAAGATATTACAACTTCTTCAGTTGCTCAAAGAATCATCGCTAACCATGAGATTTATGTGGTATGTTGCATTAAGCATTCTCTAGCTACCTAGTTTTTCTTGGATTTCTCTAAGGCTGTTTAGTTTTCTGATCAGCTACTTACAATTTTGGATTTTGAGACTTTGGTGCTTCTGTTCGCATTCTCATACATACACTAAGGGGTTGTTTGATAGAGTGTATTAGCAAAAATAATGCATGCATTAGCTCTATGTATAACTAGTACCTTGTTTGGTATACTTTTTCATGCTATGTATAACTAATGACCATGGATTTCTAGGTATTAGCAATGCAAAGGGATTTAATACATGCACTAGCATGATTAAAGACCCAATTACCCCTCAAAAGCCTTTTTACATCTTTTACATCATAATTGTGAAGGATATTTTTATAATACATACTATTTTTGATACACCAAATCAAACAATGCATTAGAAATAATCGATGCATAACTAATGCAATCATAACTAATACAAATACTAATACACTCTATTGAGCATTATTTTTATACACTCTACCAAACGACCCCCAACACATTAATTGACAGATAAATGACTCTACAAGTTCTTATCTCTGACGAGATTTCTCTTCAGCGGTTAAGCTTTCTCATTTAAAGTGACATAATTTGGATTTTGGGTCTCTAAGCTTGTGTGTACCCCCAAACGAAGATGTATTGCCATCCTAATAACATAGGTTTACAGGAATTGTTTTATGAGCTATGCTTTTAGTCCTTCCTCTTTGAGGCGAGGCGTTTGAAATCTTACCGATAGACCATTACCTCTGGAAGCATATCACTTTTGGCTACATGGACACCCCCCAAAAGCGTAATTTTTTTATACATGAAGTAGATACGTCCATGGATAAAGTTATGCATTTAAGTCCCCTTCTTAGTTACTGGTTCATGTAGTCCTGAATGTTGATCAACTATGATGGTATGTAATATTGGAGATCAGCAATACTATTAGTTCAAGGAGCTTACCATAAATTTCATAAGTTTCTCCCATATGTTTTGGGAGAAACTTATTCACGAAGAAGCTAGCAATGGTTGATTGGACCGAGATGGCTATAATTGTTTTCAGTTCCTTCAACTATTAAATCAAAATTGATTGATCGATTGATCCAACTTGTACAAAAGAATGACTGATCATGTTAGATACCCAATCCCTTCTTAATTTAGCATCTCTAAGCTCTTTTAGCAACTTTCATGTATGATGGCTTGTTGACTTATGCAGAAAAGAAATACCAAGAAAGCAGCAAGCGAGAAAAAATACTATGTGGAAAGGAAGTATGTGTCTGGTGATTAAGTTTTACTTTCATTGTTCTGGCCCTCGTGTAGCTGACTTGTACTAGGCGAAGTTGCTCCCTTTCTGAGGTAGTTCTTCCTGTACTTTTGTATTTGAAAGATGTATGAACAGAGAAGGGGACAAGATATAAGAAGAAAATACCCTACCCTAGACAGAAGAGCTAGAAGTTTTTGGTTCTATTTTTCATTTATTTTTGGCTGTTACCTTCCTCCTCGGTGAGTTGCCGAAGATGGTTAAGCTAATTTCCTAATCTCGGGAATCACAAATTGATTGTTGTATTAATAGTTAATTTAAGTTCCATTTTTAAAATTTCAAGCAGTTGGACTTGACTGCCTCTGTACATAAACTAGGTCTTGATTCTGTTATTCTTTGTCATAAAATTTTGATGATTATAACTTTATAAAGGATTCCTTCTGGGATGTGATTGGATCTATAAATGATTTTTCCCATGTATTCTGTTAAATTAATAGAATTTGCAGCAATAGATCATTTTTTCTGTCCCATTATCGTATGAGTTAATGATTAATTAGTGTTAACTGTTGATCAATGTATAAACTAAACTTGTTTAGCTAATCTGGGATGCAAGCTTGCCCGGTATGCATAGTTTTGAGCAATTTATCTCAGGACAACTTCACTGATTCTTTGTTTTGGTTGAGGAACTCTCTGATTACATTCCATCCAGATTGAATAAATGAAGCATAGCACATGTCAAACATATTTTGCTATAGAAATTTCATTTCACTTGATGCATCCAGTGAGACCTAACCCTGCTTCCCTTTTGGGTCTACAGATTAAATCCCATGCCACTAGAGGGGACCTAGTGTGACAACCTTACTACTCCACAAGGAGTTCCTACATATTGCTGTGAGCACATGTCTAGGCAATAGAAACATAGAAGACCAGTAACTATGAATGTGCAGCAACAATGAATTTATCAGTAGCACCTTGCCTACGTAGGATAGGTTCATTGAATCCTAGCTTCTAATTCTCGCTGTTAGTTTATCAAACAATACTTCACAGTCCATCTTGGACAACTTTTTTTTGGAGAGATAGGTATCTCCAGATACCTAAATGGTAGTGTACCTCTTTTATACCCTGCCAGCTCTATACACTATGCCTCCATATTTGCACAGAATATGTTCGATTTGGATACATTTGTCATTAGTACTAAAGCATTTGAAAAGTTTTTGAGGCCCCTGAGCATAAGTACAACTGATTGGGAATCTCCTTAGTCCTTAGCAAAACATAAGACCATCATTTGCAAAAACATAAATGGGTTAGTTTTAGAGATTTACATTGTGCATGGAATCCAAATCTCTTCATGGTGGCCACCTTCCTCATAATTCTTGACAAGTACTTCATACATATGTCAAGCAATAAGGGGGAGATCATCCTCAATCCTTTTCTCTCTTTGTTGTCCCAATATAAGCATCCATTAGTGTATACTGTTGTGATACAGTTCATAGTCCATTTTGTGAACTGTGGTGAAAAATTCAGAGTATGTAACATCCGGTCACGAATCCCCATTCAACTAGATCATATGTGTTCCTCAAGTCTAAGCTTAATTAGGTAATTCTTAGTTGTCTGCTTGCTGTTAAATAACAAAAGCACTTTTGACTTTCTAAGATGATGTTTGATAGTATTTGCTTGAGCCTATTGCATAACACTGTAGAGATTGCCTTATAGATTGTGTTGCAACGGACAATTGGTCTGTAATCTCCCACTTCCTCAGCATGATCAATATTAGGAACCAGAGTAATCACTGTCTTGTTCCATATTTTTAGTTTGTTTCAACACTAACATACACATCCGGTTTTGGGGCTTGTCACCTGAAATAGCCCAGGCATCTTTCACCTCTGTCTCAGTGAAAACCAGCCTCCAGAATGATTCTTTGCTCTTCAAACACTAATGTCCTCTACTGTACTACATCACTGCATATATGATTTCTGTTAGCTGTAGACGTTCCCAATACATTAGTATAAAATCTTACGAAAGCTGTAGTGATGCTGTCATATCACTACGTGTTTTCCCGGTTGAATCTTCAATGGTAAAGATCCTATTTGCATTCCTTGTAACTTTTAGCATGCTGTGGAAGAGCTATTCTCCTTGAGCAAGCCATTGAATCTTGTCCTGGCCTCTTTGCATTTCCTACATTCCCTTGTATAAGTTATTTCAATTCTATATTCATGGGGTCCCTTTGTAGTTTTATTTGACAGTCTGTAAGTCTGTTTATTTGTTGTTGCCAAGTCAGTGTTGTATATATTGTTGCCAAGTCGGTGTTTTTTTGGTTTTCCACCCAGTGTTTGATGCTCTCACCCAATCTCCATTTGCCAGCACTTTTGTCAATTCTGCTATACACCCTGTGGTACTCTTCTCATGTTTATTGTTCGATTTTGAAAAATGAACCTGAGAATTTGGGTTCTTGTAGGCCACATTTTGCAATATACTTGTTGAATTCCCTAATTTCAGACATAGTCGTCATTGGACTCCCAATTCTCTCATCCTTGTTTAGCTGATGTCTGTCGCTCAAGTTACACTTTTAAGTTGGTATGAAACAAGGTTGTGATCGAATTCCACATAGAGGAATTATAATCTTATGATCACTATTCAAATGAGGGGTTTGTTATGAATCTATATGATTATGATTATGTTTTTTCAATAATTGAAGAAGAACTAGAGTTATGGTTCCCTAGACTAGACTAGACGTCACTATTCAAAATTGATGAATCTATACATCTTTAAAGTCTTTTAACTCAATTAGAAGAATTTCACCTTTTAAGTCTTTTTGGCATTTGAGTTATCACAAGTTTTATGTTAGCTTTTCTATTACTAGCTCAAGATATTAGATGGGGGTGACAACCTACTATTACTTCTTTTTCCTATTCTTTAACTTCTTTTGTCAAACACGTTTAGAATTCATGCAAATTTCAATGTTTACGAATCCTTCCCGTACCTTTGTACAGTTTAATATCAGGGCGGTCCAAATACTTTGGTGACTTACAGTCAAAAAAATGTTGCAACTCTTAAATTTTTAAATAATAATAAAGAATAAAGTATAAGTACCATTTTTAAACTATGGTTTTATTATCAACCTCCCCTCAAACTCATTTTATTCTATATTTTCATGCTCCTTTTATGTTGATGTGAAGTCAATATCCAGTTCAATTAGCTGTTGTGATGTACATGTACCGACATGTATATAAATATTTTTTGCCTTGTATTTAAAATAAGTTAGTACACATAATTCTTTTTTTTCACCTTATATATCTTGTATTCAAAATCTTCTCAAACACAATGTAAATCTTTTTTAAAAAAATTCAACCTCATTCATTGTTTTTTCTCCTTTTCTCTATTGGTTTTAATTGTTATTTTTATTTTCTTTGTATTTTCTTGTGATTTGATATTAAATTTTATTCTAAATGTGCTTTTTTTAAAACAAGTTAATTTCGTACGGATATCAAGATAAGTAAAAGAAGTCAAATAAAGTATTAAAAAATTTAAAAATTTAAAATTAAAGGATGTTTACTTAAAAAAAAATATACACACAATTTTAAAAAAAAGAATTAAAAGTGAGAAAAGAAATTAATGAAAAAAAAAGTTTAAAGTGAAGAGGGAAATAAATATTTTACAAAGAAAGAAATGAAAATAATTAAATATATATAAGTTTTAATGTTAAAAATTACGTGTGATGATTAATTCTAAAATGTCCAATTAAAAAAAGACATGTGTCTAATATAATATTAAGTATATTATCTCATTTTTTTTTTGCGTCTCACTTACTTTCAAGATAGTGAGCACATTCTTTATGTCACGTCTTTGTACAAATAGAGAAAAAAATATAGAAAAACTATGTTTATGGGTAACAGAATCCTTTATATGTATAGATAAAATTTCAGCTATAATTTTGAGTACTGATTGTGCCTTATCCCTAATATTAAATAATAAATATTTTTATTTATACTAATTGAGATGAAAAGTTATTCTTTTAATATGAAAAAGTTTACTTTTTCATAAATAGTACTCTCCTATTTAAATTTGTTTGTATGATTTTAATTTGACACAAAATTTAAAGTTTAATAAGAATTAAAATAAACAATACAATTTTTTTGTAAAGAGTACTTATTTTTGAATGCATAGAACCGCCCCTGATTAAAAGTCTTCATAGTATGTTCTTGTTGTTGCTTTTCCTCATCACTAATATTTAGTCATCAATAGATAATCTTTTCCATAGATCATAAAGAGTATTATAATATTGTTTTCAAACGATAATGGGAGTAGTTGTAAAGCTAAATATATAGATTATCATGTTCCAGTAGAGATAAATGTAGTGAAGTATGGAAAATTTTGGTTAAATTAATATTATGTTATTTGCTTGAATTTAAGTTTTAAGAAATGATGACTTCTTTATTCAAGGGATAAGTCATATGATAATTTTCCGTTCTTGGCATGCGGCAGCAACCCATAAGTAATTAAAGTTATGCGATTCATTGATTATTGATAACATTAATACTGTTTGTAAAGAATTTTTTGAGTTCTTGTTCTATTATTTAAGTTAACCTAACACTTAAAAGGGGTCATTTTGTAGTTGGTTTAATGGCGAGTTATGCTTAAGTAATATCACGTTTGAAAATTAGTAAGTTTTGTCTCACTATTTGTAAAAATAAGGGAAAAATGTTTGAAATGTATCCAATTTTGACAAAAATTGTTGTAACAATCCCAAACTTTGGGTAGGGCATATTACCCTTGCATTATTTAAAAGTGTATTTTAAAGATATATAAGTGCCCACGTGGACATCATAAATATTGCATGAATATAAATAGTAACTTGTCCATCTAGACACTTATATATCTTTAAAATATATTATTAAATAGTGCAGGGGTAATAGGTCTTGCCTTGTCCAAAGTTTGGGATTAATTGTTTCAAGGTCAAAGGAAGAATATATTTCGGATCTTTTTCCCTAAAAATAAGGCATATATATTCCTTAGGCCCCAATTTTAGGGGCCTCAAATTTTTACCAATAATATTACGTGTTAATTTGTTTCATAAAAACTTAATTATTTATGATAAAAGTAATTTTTAAATTTTTTTTTCCTTAACCTCATTCAAATAGAAGAAATCAAGAAAACATTATTTTGTCTTCTTACATTCTCTTCTCTAACACTCACATAGTCACATTTTTTTTAACTCCATTTATACTGTATGATAAGTTAGAGTAAGAGCATGTTTGACATTCCTGCTAAAAACTACTTATTTTTAGAAACACTTTTTTAAAATAGTTTTTTCAGAAAAGAGTTTTTTTTTTTAAATAACAATTTGAGTTGGCAAATTCATTTGAAAAGTGCTTTAATAAGCTATTTGTGTTTGGGTAATTTTCTTTATAAAGTGCTTTTGGAAGTCAAATTACGAAAAATGACAATTATCAATGTGCTTTTAATATTAAGATTATTTTATAGAGGGAAACTATTTTAAACATCTAATACAAAAACTTTAATTATATTTGTAATTTAATTATTTAAAATGTACATATTCAGATTTTCAATCAATATTGTACATAAATAAATATTGTTGAAAAATATTGAAACGAAGAATCTATTTATTATTTGTTGCCTATTTTATTTTTTTGGATTCAATCTTAGCTATTAACCCTTTTTTTGTTATAATATTCTAAAGTTTTAAAAAATGAAAATAAAAATAAAATAATACGTAAATTAAGAAAATAAATTTTGTTATGTCTAAATCTTTAATGGTTACTTTTTTTTTAATCCTACATAAATATCGTTGTTACTTTTTTTTTTCTAATTCTGTAAAATAATACATACAATATAATATATAAATAATAATATAAAACATAAATAAAATAAATAAATTATTTATATAAAAAATAAAAAATAAATTCTTGAATAAAAATCAACCAACCTTATGAGATATGCCAATTAATTAATATGAGATATATTGATAAATATGTATATATGTAAGAGATATTTTAGTCTTAAAAAAAATTAATAATCTATTTCTGTTTTTGTTTTATTTTATATAAAAAATTAGAAATTTTTAGCTTCTTCACAACAAAATAAAAACTGCTTCTGCTTCCATTTAAAAGCAGCTTTAAAAATTTGCCAAACACTTAATTTCTCAAAATAAGTGTCTTTTTCTAAAAAAAAAACATTTATGGCCTCCCAACAACAATGCCAAACATGCTCTAAGTTAGAGTAATACTCTATCAAAAATATGAATCAATAGTCAAAATGCGTTGAACAAAGTGAATTACAAGCCTATTTGGAACTTTGAATTCACTTATTTTAGGTGCTTTTTAAGTAAAAAAAACTTATAAACAGTTTTGCCAACTTATTACTTGTAGAATAATGTATACAATTCGTATAATATATAATTGCCTAATTAGTTAAAAGCCTCTAATTGAAATTTCGCTTTAGGCCTTCAATTACTTTGAACCACCCTGGGAAGGAGATAGAATATTCATTGATAAAATTAATATGGTGTTTTACTAATACAATGCATTGATGCCAATTAGCCAAGTTAATGAATCCATTAAGACCAGTCGTGGGGGGGGGGGGGGGGGGGGGGGGGGGGGGGGGGGGGGGGGGGGGGGGGGGGGG
>JAJOOO010026712.1:0-37618 GCA_029582685.1 Solanum piurae
GAGGACAATACCCAATATGTTCTTTTATGTCTTTTAGTATTGTTTAAGTTGTGTACGGGATTAGTTCCGAATTTTGTACTCTAAAGTATTAGATGGTTTTGAGACATCATGTATAAAGTCTAGAAAGTCTTCCGCTTGCTATTTTTGTATGCAATGTTTTCTTGGTAAAGAAAGTTTTAAATTCCTTATGGTTTTCGAGGTCGAGTACGCCGGTTACGACTAGGGGGTGCTCCCGGGTCGTGACATATTCATCATTGCCTTGTCCTTCAGCCTTTATAACTGCAAAACATCAAAATATCATCAGAATATGACACATATAGGAATTGAGGAAACTATATGTTGAACTAAAAAGACCTAAAATATGAGTGGAAATCTCCCACTCATCAACTCTTTTGCTTGTCCTTAAGTAAATCAAGAAAATAATTAGTTTAACAAGGGTGTCTACAATAGTTCTCAATGTGAGTTAACATGCAAGTGTCACCATAAGACTACTAACAAGCATATGCAATGACTCAAACATGCTCAAGAAGCTTCAAATGATGACTAATCGATATCAATACAAGTTCAAGCTCACTCATGCTCTCCAATAATGCAAAATCATTCTTCAACAAAAGTTTTTAAGTTCCCTCACATAAAACTGAGTCCATTCTCTCATAAATCATATCAATAAAGAAGTTAGGAGTCAATACAACTCTCAGACTCTGAAAGATAAATACATGCAAGTTTTGTCTAATAGGTTTGCTCATATTTTCCAATCATCACACAACCTAATTTATGCAAGATCTCAAGGGTCTTTTAAGGTTTGTAATGGAGCTGAGGGTAAATGTATGGTCAATTTCGCTCAGTGAATTCACCTTTTCAAAGCATTGTTGTACTGATCTTCACCTTTCTCAAGTTCTTTTCATTCTTTTCACTTGGAGACTCGCAGCTCAACTTTTCACTCAAATTATTGGACACCCTTTTTTTTTTGTCGTACATTCTTTTTCATTTCAATTTTCAAGTTGTTGATCCTCATTTAATTTTTTTTATCAGGAAAGGTTCCTTCTTTTTGGAAAAAATCTCAAGGTTTGAGCCTCACTTTTCTTTATTTACTTTCCAGTTGAGTTTCTCTTCTCCTTTCTTTCCATACCCTTAACTTAGGATTTTGGCGTAAGTTGGATATTCAAACAAACCAATGCTTAGAAAAGGATTTATGGGTGAGAAATTTTGAACAATTTGGCTTAAGAGATTTCAACAAGGTTGATAACAAATAGTTTAGGTTCAACTGGTGCCAAGATGGTTGCACACCCTCACAAGGTAGTCACATAAGGTATGAGTAATTGGGTTTCCTCTCAAAATTCGTGCCCAAGATCATTTCTTGAATTCACAACAACTAGACCATTAGACTAACAAGACAAATTCTATGATTCAACAAGCATGTTTTGAAGTACGAACTCACCACACATAGCACTTCAAACATAATCATTTAGCATAGCTCTAAAATATCAAGAATCTTGCGTGCGATGTTTATTTCAAGGCTCACATCAATATGCAGCTAGGCAATATTAGAATAAAAAAGATCATTCAAAAGTAAAGCCACACCAATTTTTTTCTTGCAACATCAACAGAAAACACCTTTCTCATCATGAGTAGTATCCAAGACATCGATATGAGACACAATCGATCCTCAAACATCAACAATAAGAACACAAACATTATCAATAATTTCAAAACTCCAAAATTATGGGGTAATAGGTAGAAGGACAAAATTGATTCAAAACAACTAACTATGATAAAAACCTTATCAAAATACTACAATATATGAAAATAAAGATCAAATAACACAAAAACAATCCTAAAAGGGGAATATAGGCACATGTGGCCTCACCCCACCAAAATAAAAGTAATTATGGGAGGAGAATGAGAAAAATTTCCCCTTAACATACTATGCTTGTGAAGTACTCTAATCTTGATGCTCGGAGGGGATGGCATCATCTTGGGGATTAGTACCCGATGAAAATAAAAAAAAAGGCTACACAGTAGCATTAATCGGTGCATCAGTGCCCTACACATCTGTTGGTGGAGTATGAAGAAAATCCACTAGTACCGTCTGTTAAAGTCTCCAGATGAGATCTATATAGTGTAGCCTACAATATCGTCTCCTCAATGTCCCGTAGCTCTGTTAGAGTCTCAATTATCACATTATCATTGTCTCTCATGAACTTTTCCTCATCTGTCTCCTCAACAACATCATCATCCTCAACATTGGTTGGTTGCTCAACTATGCTAGTAGGTGCATCAGCTCTCAGCTGGAAAGGGGGAACTATCTCAGGCATCTCAGTCAAGGGAACCTCACCCCACAACATAGTGATATCGGTGGACCTCAGCTAGTCCACATCATCCCTAAGGGTGGCTACCTCTCTTCTCAACTCAGTAAAATCTGTGGAGTTGTCCTCACTCTTCTCTCTAGCCTTCACTCTAGCAGTGGTGAGGTTGTCCAACCTCTCCCCATACGATGCTAGAGAGGTCTAGTGTATGAAAATATCACCCCTAACAAGGAAAATCACATCCTCAATCACCCTCTCAATAATCTTATGCATCTATCTCTATCCTAGACACCCTAGCTTTTGCAAAATGGGCAAGGTTACCTATCTTGTATATCAAGGCCTGGGTTAAGGAAGGATGGGATGTATGGGTAAGTGTAGATGAGGTAGAGAGAGTGGCTGAAGTAGAAGGTACATGAGGAGGCTGAGGAGTACATGATGGCTCTAGAGAAGAAGTAGGATGAGCAACATCGACCTCGAGAACAATAGGATCTACCATAGGAGTAGTGCCTGGTAATGGTAGATTTCTCTGAGCTACGCCATCTCTCAAATAATTTGCCTCAATCCTCCAAATGTCGTTGGATGAGGCATGCGTTGTAACACCTCAAACTTGAAAAAACGTTAAAGTGAACTAAGAGAAATTCCATAAGCCTAAAATAGGTGAGGGACCCTTTCGAAAACCCTAAATGGTCCGTTGAGGGCACCACTGGTCGTTTAAGGCGAGTGGATTGGATGTTTAGGGTTGCCTGGACTTGGGGTCACCTGGACGGCTCCCTAAAAAACAAGTATAAAGTTGTACCAACAGTTTAGGGTAAGTTGCCCAGCCATCCAAGGTTGGCAAAGAAAGAACATTTAGATTCTTTCTCCAAAATTGATATACCAACTTGTGCAAATTTTCTTACTAGAAAGATTACACGTAAATCATTTGAAAAGGCTATTTGTGGTCCGGTGGATGTGAGGGTAACGTCTAGTGTAACATATTTCATTACACTTATTGATGATTTCACGTGCTTTGGTTATGATTATCTGATTTCTCATAAATCTGAAGCACTTCTCTAAAAGATTTATGAATGAAGTTGAAAATCAATTCGATAAAAGCATAAAGGCTTTAAGAACTAATGGAGAATGTGAATATTTTTCAAAAAAAATTAAAGAATTATGTACTGAAAAAGAAATTATAAGACTCTTAATTAATCATTATACACCTCAACAAAATGGTATAGCCGAAAGACTAAATAAAACATTGTTGGACAGGAAAAGGTCCATGATGGCACAGGAAAATTTGTCTATCTCTTTCTAGGGAGATGCATTATTGAACATGGCCTACATAATGAATAAAGTGTATTCGAAATTAGTATCTTCTATTCCTTATGAACTATGGATTGGCCGGAAAAAAACCTGAATGATGTATAACCTTGAGATAATGTTGTATATTTTAAAGATCGTTTTGGTGAGTTTGTTAAACTAAGTCCAAAAGAATTATACATATTTAATTAAAAGATACTCTGAACACTCCAAAGAATGTTTATTGTAGAATCGAGGGATGGGAGTATAATGAAATCGAATCACAAGATTTCAAATTTCCAAAAAATGATTTTTCCAAAAATGTGAAACAAAGGATAGTGAGTCTCTTTACAAAATGATGAATTCAAAAGACCAGATAATGTCGTCACACATACTTGATAAACCAATGGATCAAGAAATGGTTCCTGGTCCATGTGGGAGTTTTGAATCTCAAAATCCTATAGAGGAATGTGAACATCAACTATGTAAGAGTACCATAAAGTTGTACCTAAATAATCTTATGAGATTGATGATTCTATTTTCTTGGTATCTTCCACATATTTTGTTGAACCTAATTCTGTGGCTGAAGCGTTATCAATACCTAGAAAAGATCAATGGTAAAAAATTAAACAAGAATTAAAGTCAATGAAAATCAATAAAGTTTAAAATCTAGTTGACCTTTCTAGGGGAGTAAAGCTATAGCGAATATATGAATTCTCAAAGTTAAATGCAAAGAGGATGAGTCAATAGAATGACATAAAGCATGATTGGTGGAAAAAAGGTATTAATGAAGAATCTGGAATAGATTTTGAGGAAACGTTTTCACCAGCTGTGAAGTTTATCTCTATACCATAACTTTTGGCTATTGTTTCAAGTTTGAATATAGAATTACACAAAATGGATGTGAAAATTGTTTTATCAATGGAGAACTAAAAGAGAAAATCTCCATGGAACAACCTATAACTTTTGTTGTTAAAGACCAATTTATGGCCTAAAGCAATCTTCAAGACAATGGTACTTGAGATTTCATAGTGAGGCGATTTCGTTTGATTTCACCATGATCGATGAAGACCATTATATCTATGTGAAGAAGTCAAATGGAATTTTTGTATTTCTTTCTATTTACATGATATTTTATTATCAGGAAAAAAATATGAAGTATGTAGAACTTGTCAAGTCATGACTCAAGATCATTTGATATGAAATATATGGGTGAAACTAACTTTATATTGGGTGTTAAGATCTTAAGAGATTGTTCCCAAAAAAATTTGAGTTTATCACAAATTATATATATATATATATATATATAGAGAGAGAGAGAGAGAGAGAAGATTTTGGAACTCTTATGAATGAATAGTTGCAAGCTCATGGATACACTTATTGAAGAAGATGAAACTTAGAGCCTTGAAATGTGTTCAAAGACTGAGAAAGAAAAGAAAGAAATGTTTCAAGTTTCATATTCTAGAATTGTTTGGTGTTTGATGTATGCTATGATTTATACTCGCTTAGACATTTGTTATGCCATAGGTTTGGTTAGCACGTATCAATTTAATCCTTGAGAAGATTATTGAAAAGTGGTAAAGAAAATATTTTGATACCTGAAGGGAACTACAGATGATTCACTATGCTATAGTGGATATGATTAATTTATAAGAGATTACACAAATGTTGATTGAGCTAGTGATCAGTGTAATAGAAAATCGACCTCTGATTATGCCTTTTTACTTAATGATGGTATTATTTCATCAAAAAGTAAGAAACAGACTTGTATAGATCTTTCAACCATTATAAAGTCATAGCTTTTCCATATATACTACAAGAAGTTGTTTGGTTAAAGAGATTCTTTTAGCATTTGAATATTGCGAAGAATTCTAAGGATCACATGATTTTATATTATGATAGTCAAGAAACTATCGCATACACGAAGGATCCTAAGTATCACAACAAGAACAAACACATTGACATGAAGTATAAATTTATGATAAACATAGTACCAAGTAGACAAATAAATATACAATACTTTCCTACACGTGAAATGGTAACTGATTCTTATACAAAAGTGATATCTAGAGACCTATTTGAGAAACATGTAAATGCTCTAAGTTTGCATAGGATATGATAATATTTATGTCTTGTAAATTAACTTAGTTGTTATAATATTCTCATCATTATAAGACTATTGAATTTATGTTCATATATAATACACATATGATAATGTTTTAAAAATAAAGTGTGTCAAACAAGTAGTGAGATCACGAGCACTCGCCTCTTACTCCAGAAAATGTGAAGGGATGATTTTTACTAACATGTTATGAATTTTTTTTATTAGCCAGATAAGAGTCTCTCTAAGAATAAAAATGAGTTTGAGGATCCTTGAAGAGACAACCTAGGGTTAGACATCTACAGGAGTCTAGATCAAGATCTTTGTGATGTTGAATAATTGAAAAAATGAGACACATGCACCAGTATAAGGTGAAAACATCATAACACGTGTTTCATACTACATGTGATAATAGACCAATGGGCTGATGAAACAACATTTCCATGCTTCTTCATTACGTGAGACCCTGAATGCTAGATTAACATTTCCTTTAAATACCCTTTGACCTTTGACTCTGTCTTAAAGTTTCAATCAGTGTTGCTACTTTAGCATATCACTAATAGCCATTAATGATTCGACAATGCATTTTATGTCTAGGAAATCAATTGATTTGAAATAGATAGTAGTAGAAAGGGAAGATGATTAAAATGGAAAATTTTACTTGTATACACAAGCCCTCTCTTACACTAACCATATAGGTGTCAATTGTAATTGTGTATATAAAGTTACATATGAACTCGAGTTCAGCCCATTAAGAGGATGAGGGATTGGATAACTAACTAGTGAAGTAGTGAATGATGTGTGGGGTATTGTGAGTAATAACATTGTCATAAGTATAGAGAATTCTTTCACATGTGAATTGATTCCTATATGAATCTTGTAAAACATTATATGTAAGCTCTTGATGCTCACAGGTGACATGAACTATTTGTTGAATAAATTTGGTATCTTGTAGAAGTCGTACTAGCTTGGGTCTTGCCCATTATGTACAAACTGAGAGATGTTAGATTTTGGGTCTTGGATTGCCCATGTGAAACGACCTAACAATATCCAATATGTTTTAAAAGAGGATAAGATTAAAAATAACTTCTGATGAGAAGTTGCTGCAATTTGAATTTATGTGGGAACAGTTTTATAGGAACTGGATAAAAAAAAAGGGCAGTCCCTGTTTTCTCATGAAAACAGACAACAGAAAGAGTGAAAAGGGAAATTCTAAGAATTTCTGATCTCCACTATTAATATCTACGACCTGTGAACGCATTTAGTTTGTGACATTAACTTTGTTTCTTAGTGAATCAAAGTGGATTTTGCAGCAAATCGTTCTGACTTGTGAATCTTACACTGCTATCAGTGGCGGACCTACCTTTGGGTCAGGGGTGTCGAGCGACATCCTTCGTCGGAAAATTACGTGGTATATAGTGGTCAAATTTTATTTTAATATAAATATAAATGCATAACTTGACACCTCTTGAAATAAGTTGAAAGTTTAATCTATTAGTTAGGATATTGCAAACACTCTATAGGTCATGTGTTCAAGCCCTACTAACCTTATTTTTATTTTTTTTACTATAACCATTGACACCCCTTAATAAAAGGTACACAAATGAAGTACTATATCTTAAACAAATACTGACATAAAAATTCTCACAATTGCCTGTATAGATTCACTCCTATGTATAACTAACCAACAACAAAGGAAGTAATAGATAGGGCTTGAAGGAAGAATGCACTTAGAATCCCTCAAAGTTAATTGCGGAGAAGCATAGAAATTCCGTTTTATAAACATGGTGAAACATAAGAACTCTTTGGGTAAAATGAAAAAATTAGGAGACTCCTACTGTGATCGATGCCGTTAACCACCTGGAAATAGAATGCCATCACTGCTGCTTACTGTCTTTAACGAAAGGAACTTTTGGTAGTTTCTGAAGAACCTTCTCATCCAAATGACTGTACTGTCTCTTGAGTTCTTTTTTGGCCTTCTGTGCATAGGTATCTACTTGATCTTCATGTTTCTCATAGAACCATGGTACTGTCAACATCATAACAAATACTGTCCAGAATACAAATATTCCTAGTTAGTTATCATAGTGAATTGCTGGTGACAAGAACTTATCTTAAACTTCCTAAACAATAGTAGGAGGCTGGGGGTTCTAAATTTCTTTTCCCTTCCTTATCATTGAGCTGTCAATTAGTTTTGTTAGGTATTCACAAGTTATTACTTAGTACAAATATAGGGTCTACGAAAAAGCTACTGGGACCAACGAACCCCCACCTAGCTCCGCCCCTGGTCACTAGATATACTAATCAAGAAAAAGAGATCCATGAGTGTCTATTGCATTTCCACAGGAGTTTAACTTGTATACATAGAAAGTTTTACAATATAAGATGAGCTGGAAAATAAGGCAGGTATGGAAAGATCAATAGAACTTACAGATGTAAACAATGGTGAGAAAATCGAACCAGCTGCCAACAATAGATACAATCCACAAAGCTAAAATAGTCTGCAGATTGACATAGTCCTATTAACATGATGCACTACATGCAATTATTATAAAGGTAACAGAGAGATAGGTACATAGAGAAACTTCTTCAAATCCTTTCCAGAAGCAACTTCCCAGAAAACAGCAAATGCCCAGTTGAATCGGTCCCTCAACAGTAAAGCAACTTGTGTCCACAACTTCTCTGGCAATATAATTTCTGGAAATTCCATAGGAGTCCTGACATTGATCGATCGAGTACAAATGAATATACTTGAAGCATAATAGTGCAAGTCGTCAATGTAGAAAACTCACTTGTTGACAAAGTGGGAGATATTTGACCAAAAGAACAAGATGGCCAAGGTAAGTATGAGGGAATGACAAATAAAAGTGAGCAAATGATAACCAATCCATTCAAATAGAAGCCAAATGACAGTGGCAGCAGCAAGCATCCCAGCTGAAATCTGCTTGTTCCTCCACAGCAAAATATCAGCAGCTGACACAAAAAAACTAATCCTCAATATAATAGACACCAGGAAAGAAAAGAAATATATTTTGCACATATTTACCAAAAGTAGTTGTTGTTTAAAATATGCTATAATGATAATCCCGCTAAGGGTAAATATAAAATATACAGATGTAGAAAGATGTTATGAAGAGTCAAACAAAAGAAGATTGAGATGTACGTTTGCCACCGCCTAGAGCTGCATGGACAGGTTTCTGGCGGCCAAAGAGGTGAGACTTGTCATTTGTGGGATGTCGAAAGTCATCGCCATCGGTAGATGAAGAAGAAGAATAATCACGTTGATCTTTCGCTGGAACAATTTCTTCCACTGGATCGGACATGACTAAATATATGTTTAAACTTGTAGTAACAAAACCTCAATACTTGTATTATATATGCATGCAGTGATGCAATACCAAAACAACAAATAAAAAGTATATATGGAATTTTTCTTTTCTTTTTTTTGGTTATTCTGAATAGTGAGGGTTGGATTAATGATGCATCACTTTTTCCTCTTCTCTGCTTCTTTCTATGTGTAACATTCTCTCTCCTGTTAAGGAATCATTCAACAGAGGGAGTAGCGGAAGGAAGGGCATAACCATATATCTCCCAACTTTTTCTCTCTATGCACCGACACTTGTCCAATATATATAAGTTTTAATATTTAGATTAAATTAATTTAACATATATTTTAACTATGACTACATTTTTGCGTATCAATAGGTAAAAAAATACTTATATTGTTCCCTTTTACTTGTCATAACTTGTTGAACTTAAATACATATGAATATTTTTTTCCTTTAAAAATATCATTAATTACAATTTCATTAGTGAATTGCATTCTTAAAAACATGATATAATTCCTGAGAACTCCATTTTACATTCACTCTAAAACTCTTTTAAGGAGAGTCGAATTCATACCATATTGTCTATTTAAAAACATAAATAAAGAAAATAATTGTTACATGGGCAATAGCCCATTTATTAGTAAAATAAAGAGGAGTATCTTAGCCTGGGTACAAAAGTCCCGAGCTCCAAACAAAACAGACGAAGTATATATATCAAAAGCAAAAGAGGAAACTAGGCTAGACTCTTCCAAATATAGGTGATGTAGCAAATCACAACTCCAATCCAATATTCAACTTTGAGCACCCCATCAGACCTGAGGCAACTCCGGCAGCTTCGACTGGTCTTCCTCGAGGCACTATGGTGATGTAACTTTGATGGGCATGAGCGAGATCCATAGGGGCGTTTAAACTTCTCACAACCGTCATGGATTCAACATTAATGAAGACTTCTTCATCTCCACCAACATCTCAGACCATCACTATTGAGATAAGACCAATCAAACAAATCTTAAACTCATCTTGGCCTTTAATAAAATTTATGTTCATTATTACCTTAATTTGTGCAGGCTGAGCTCCGAGGAACTGATACCACTGCCTCTAATCAAGGATTGATCAATACAAACCTCCTCAAATGTAAGCTAAGAGGCGAAGCTCACTCTACAAGCTATAAGCATTTGCTTTTGTGCTCCTGTATTGTAGGTCAAAGTTTTTATCGCGTTGTATGCATTCATGTACTCTTTTGTTTTTACCATGTTAATCCTAATGCATCACCCCAAAATGGTGATTTTTTTCTGGCCTTTCTTGAACCTGATATTTGACACACCAATCATATCCATTTGTAATATTTTTTTAGCGTGTGTTGGTAGTTCTTGTATTTGATTGAATTAGATTGACCTTGTACCTGCAAAACTAGCAACCAAGTTAGTAAAAAAAAATCAGCTAGCTGATCCCCTTATTTGAATGTATGGATTACTAAGATTTCTCTATTTATCATAGTTGGTTTAATACACCTAACATCCACTGATATATTCCAAGAAATTTCGCATACTCCATTCAATACCTTCTTGACTATTAGCAAATCAGTTTCCATAACCAAAGGAAGATAGTTATGATTCAGCCAATGCATTAATCCGCATTTAAATGCTTTCACTCCAACCTCCAAAGCAGAACTCAAAGCAAAGCTTTGAGCCTTTGAAAATACAAAATCTCTTTATGCATTTCTAATACAAATGGCTTTGGAACTGTGTTCAACATTAATCATGCTAGATTCATCAGTATATTACTTGTAACTTCCTATCTCTAGGTATTTCCATTTTACTGCTGTACTGATGATTATAGGTGTGTAATCTTCTAGGAATTGCACTATATCAGGAATTCCAGCTACCCATGGATATCTATTGATGTCCATCAAATATATATTCTTGGGAAAACAACATTTTTAGTCCCTGTGTTATTGCATAATTCCACTTTTAGTCCCTGTGATATTTTACTGTGCACATTTAACTTTGAATGAACTAAATTGAGTGATTTTGATCAAGTTACTAAGAAACGTTAACTTTGTTTACATATCACTTATTAACAGAAAGGGCAATTCTGGTATTATCTATCCTACTTTATTTATTGTATAATAAAATATTTTTTATCATTTAAATTTACTCTAGATTCACATGTTAGCAAACTACCATAGCATACATTGCATTTACTTTAACTTTCTCCTTCATTTTTAATTGTTTATCTCTTTCTCTCTTAGAATCACATGACATTACATCTGAAAGTGTGTTCTTTTCTCTTTTCTTTATCTATTTCTCTCTCTTAGAAATCAAATTTAGAGCACCCAAAAAAGTGATTCAATATTAAAGGAAAACATATGGTGGAGCTCATATTGGAGTGATTTTTGTTTCAATTGAATCATTTTTTTAGTTTTCTTTTAGGTTCTTCATCAACTAGGGATAGGAACCAATTCTTTTCGATCTTGCTTTACCGATTCGGTCAAGCTATTTTGGTTCTTCAACTCTACATTTTCACTGATTTTTGCTTAAGCTTTCAAATTCAGGTAATATACTTACATAATTGAAGATTTTATTCTCTTCTAAAGTATAAAAGATGTGTGCATGATGACAACTCTAGTTTAGTGGGTGTGATGAGTGTGGATGTGATGATAATTACTTTTTGGAAATTCACTCTTTCTTTTGCCTAAATCTATTTGTACCCCTTTCAAAATTGTAGTGACTCCTTTTGAAGGTGGTAGAAATGGAAGGTCTGAGCTTGCAGGTCCAAGAATGATTTACCTCTCGGATTTCGCCAGGCTCCTTGTCGTTTCCGAAGGTATTTTTTTGCTTTGTAGTATTACAAATTCATTAATGTTGAGACTAATAGTTATCAACATTTAAATGTCCTATCTCACTATAAATCAGTAAAATATGGTTAATTGTGAAGTTTGCACTGTTTTTGTAGTTCTCGAGTGAAATTATTTATCTTGATTGTGAAGAGACAATATGCATTTCAAAGTGTTGATATTGTATATTTGACTTGTAAAGTGTGATAGTGAATAAACTGATTCTAGATCTTAACTTATCTGGATGGTTTGATGTAAGATTATTATATCATCATCTTAAATGGTGTGTAGATGCGGAAAAATAAATAAGGAGATGGAAGGGCTGAGTTTTAGGCTGTGACTCTCCCTCCGATGCTCTTTCGATAATGTTTTTTGGATATGTAGAAACATAGCAATTTTTTTGTTGTAAAAATAGTGGATTGATGCATGTGATTTTACTATAGTCATATGCAAAAAAGTTCAAATCAAAAACATAATCATATTGTTTAAGTTGCAGGTAGTTTTAAGAGGAAACAAAAACATGTCACTGAAGCATAAACAACTTCAAAGTTAATAGGAAAGAAAGAAATCTAAGGAACATTTATATTCTTAGCATATGCTCCATTTCCAATTCTCTTGATAGTTTGAGAAAGCGCCTTTTGTAAGTTTGACAATGGGACATATTGTTTTCCCATTCTCTGGATGAGATGTGGTCTTGTACCTTCTCTAGAATGCTCATTAATTTCTTCTAAAATGAATGCAGAACTCCTCGGGGGGATTTTAGGTTGTGCCCTTGGCTGGTTAAGTTGTCTAGCCTACAATACATTAAAAAAATAAGCTAAGTTAGTAAAGTTCAATACAAACAACATGAATAGACAACACTGAAGGTAATTACGATCTGTTTAGTCACAAATGAGGAATTGGATTGTATTGATGCCATGTTCTCTGTAACACCCCGTATCCTAGACAGACTAGTTTGTAGAAATCAGAAGTTGCAGGTGCCACCGACGGGCACCACCGACGGACCGTAAAGTGACCCACGGACCGTAGGTGGTGGTCCGTGGTTGGCCACCTACAACCTCTCCCCAGAAAGTCCAGAAAATTTGTTTAAGGGTCGACCCACGGCCGGACCCATGGACCGTAGGTCAGACCATGGGTCGTGGTCCTGGTCTGTGGATCGAGACCCCTAGAACCTAGTCTATGAAGCCAGTCGACGATTGACCAGGACGGACCGTGGGTCAGTCCACGGACCGTCGGTCAGTTCGTTGGTTGGCCCCGACAACTTTTAAGTCGGGGATCATTTGGTATTTTCCCTATGCGTTGGACCCCTAAACTACGTCGTTTAACCCCTAAACTACATGGTTTTGGTTAGGTTTAGCCTAGTGACTTAATTAGAACTTACCCTAGTCAAATCATTCACCAAGAAATTGATAAAACTAGAGAAAAAGGGGAGAACAAGTCGACCAACCCTAGTCCAAGAATGCAACAAGGTTCCGTCAATTCTAGCCCCAAAATTGAAATATTTCTCCATGAATTTCGTCACCAGGTATGTGAGGTTTCACTAGTGGGTTCCTTTAACCCTTAGGTCCCTAGAATTCAGTAAGATTCTTGATTCTCTACATCATGCTTAGAGATAGGGTTTCTAGAATATCCGACTTATGTTGTGATTCAGTTGTTAGACTAATCCAAATCAGATTATCATGATATGTTGAATTATTGCTTAGTTTATGCTTGAAACTTAGAATCCTAGTGGTGTAGATTCGTTTAGTTCATGAATAACACTTGCTAGGTCAGTTTATTCATTTATACATGCTCCAGTAAGAATGTTTCACTATCAGTACATTAATGTTGCAATTTCAGTTAACATGTCTGAATCTCGAGCTATTCAGTTTATTATAGTTTGTTGTATTTCATACATTTGATTGGGAGTATGCTTAATACCGAGTTGGACTAGGGTCAGTCACCCTCATAGTCCCAGAACTACGTCCCATAGGTAAGTCCCCTCTGTGGGCATTATACTTAGTGATCACGTTAGTCATGCCTCTATTCACTTGGTAAGGTATATTGGGTCCTCTCGATGGGGCGTATACATCGGACTCCACATTTAGCTTATGTGGTTTTTTGTCGGTTATTAGTAGCTCCCACAGACAAATTCTAGTGTATTAAGCAAGTTATCAGTTCAGTTCAGTATTCAATTTTAGTATGTTATAAACTTGGTCACTACATTCAGTTAGTTCATATTCAACATGTTTATTATATTTATTAGGTTCAGATTATATCATTGCTTTATCGCTTTGTTCAGTGATATGCTTTATTCTATCATGCATGCTCAGTACCTTTCAAGTACTGACGAATACTCTGCGCTACATCTTCTCGTGATGTAGGTTAAGGTCCTCAACATTCAAATCACGCATAGATCGGTTCCTGACCTCCTGTTCAACAACATCAGTGGTGAGTCCTCATTCTTCGAGGACGATTTGTCTTTCCATATTTAGTCATTTAGTTTAAATTTTTGCTAGAAGTTAGATGGGGCATGTCCCAGCAACTATAGTCAGCTAGAGGATTTATTTCAGACATAGTTAGATTCAGTTTTAGCTTTGGAGTTTGATATTTCAGTTGTCATTAAACTCACATATTAATTATTCAGATAGTAATGGGTATTCCCCATCATTTAAGTTTATCTCATGATTAATCTTCCGCATCGTAATTCTTGTTTCAATTTATGTTTAAGAATGCTTATGATATGCCAGTAGGGTTAGCTTGGGGTCACTTGTGATCCTAGGTCCCATGTCCATGTCCTGGGGGTAGCCTCGAGGTGTGACAAACTTGGTATCAGAGCATTAGGTTTCAGTGTCCTAGGATGTATGAAAAGATGCACTATGTCGAGTCCTTTTAATGGGTGTGAAGTGAACAACATCTAATGATAAGGAGGCTATGATATGTTTTAGGAAAACTTCACTTTCTTTGCTACTCTTATCGTGCGTGAAGTATGATGCAACTCCTCATTGTAATTGTAGTTATGTGTTTCAGATCATGCCTCCTCGTAGAGCTTACGCAAGGAATGCTAACGCCAGGAAGGCTAATGCAGTTCCTCCAGTCCCATATCAAGAAGTTTCGAATGTAGAGTTTAGGAATGCGATTCAGATTTTGGCTCAGAGTGTGAATAACCAGAACAATCAGCAGGCCCCAGTTCCTACCAATGCTAATGTTGGGTCAGCTGCAGCTAGAGTTTGAGATTTTTTTAGGATGAACCCACCTGAGTTTCTTGGGTCGCAGGTTGGTGAGGATCCCCAGAACTTCATTGATGAGGTTAAGAACCTCTTTGGAGTGATGCAGGTAACTAGGAATGATAGGGTTGAGTTGGTTTCCTACCAACTTAAGGATGTAGCTCACATTTGGTGTACTCAGTGGAAGGAAAACAGGGGTACGGATGCAGTTCTTATTACTTGGGAGTGTTTTGGTGAAGCTTTTCTGGACAGGTTCTGTAACGAACAAGAAATATAGTAAGTGAAACTAGAGCCTCACGAGTGTGTATTACGTTTGTAATAGGGTTTCATGTGATAGAATGTTGTCCCAAGCTTAGTTAGATTCAGTTTTAGCTTTGGAGTTTGATATTTCAGTTGTCATTAAACTCACAGATTATTTATTCAGATAGTAATGGGTATTCCCCATCATTTAAGATTATCTCATTATTAATCTTCAGCACAGTAAATCTTGTTTCAATTTATCTTTAAGTAAGCTTATGATATGCCAGTAGGGTTAGCTTGGGGTCACTCGTGATCCTAGGTCCCATGTCCATGTCCATGTCCTGGGGTAGCCTCGGGGCGTGACAAACTTGGTATCAGAGCATTAGGTTTCAGTGTCCTAGGATGTATGAAAAGCCGCACTAAGTAGAGTCATTTTCATGGGTCTGAAGTGAACCACATCTAATGAGAGGAAGGCTATGGCGTGTTTGGGGAAAACTTCACTTTCTTTGCTACTCTTATCGTGCATGAAGTATGATGGAACTCCTCATTCTAATTGTTGTTATGTGTTTCAGATCATGCCTCCTCGTAGAACTTATGCAAGGGATGCTAACACCAGGAAGGCTAACACAGTTCCTCCAGTCCCAAATCAGGAAGTTTTGAATGTAGAGTTTAGGGATGCGATTCAGATTTTGGCTCAGAGTGTGACTAAACAGAACAATCAGCAGGCCCTAGTTCCTACCAATGCTAATGGTGGGTCAGCCGCAGCTAGAGTTCGATAATTTGTTAGGAAGAACCCACCTGAGTTTCTAGGGTCACATGTTGGTGAGGATCAACCAAAACTTCATTGATGAGGTTAAGAAGATCGTTGGAGTGATGCAGGAAACTAGGAATGATAGGGTTGAGTTGGCGTCCTACCAAATTAAGGATGTAGCTCACATTTGGTTTACTAAGTGGAAGGAAAACAGGGGTATGGATGCAGTTCCTATTACTTGGGAGGGGTTTGGTGAAGCTTTTCTGGACAGGTTCTGTACCGACCCAGAAATCTAGTAAGTGAAATCAGAGCCTAACGATTGTGTATTGGGTTTGTAATGGGGTTTCATGTGATAAAATGTTCTCCCGAGCTTAGTTAGATTCAGTTTTAGCTGTGGAGTTTGATATTTTAGTAGTTATTAAACTCACAGATTATTTATTTAGATAGTAATGGGTATTCCCCATCATTTCAGTTTATCTCATGATTAATCTTCCACACAGTAATTCTTGTTTCAATTTATCTTTAAGTATGCTTATGATATGCCAGCAGGGTTAGCTTGGGGTCACTCCTGATCCTAGTTCCCATGTCCACGTCCTGGGGGTAACATCGGGGTGTGACAAACTTGGTATCAGGGCATTAGGTTTAAGTGTAATAGGATGTCTGAAAAGCAACACTAAGTAGAGTCTTTTTCATGGGTGTGAAGTGAACCACATCTAATGAGAGGGAGGCTATGACGTGTTTTAGGAAAACTTCACTTTCTTTGCTACTTTTATCGTGCGTGAAGTATGATGCAACTCCTCATTCTAATTGTAGTTATGTGTTTCAGATTATGCCTCCTCGTAAAGCTTACACAAGGAATGTTAACGCCACGAAGGCTAACACAGTTCTTCCAGTCCCAGATTAGGAAGTTTCGAATGTAGAGTTTAGGAATGCAATTCAGATTTTGGCTCAAAGTGTGACTAACCAGAACAATCAGCAGGCCTCAGTTCCTACCAATGCTACTGTTGGGTCAGCTGCAGCTAGAGTTTAGATTTTGTTAGGATGAACGCACCTGAGTTTCTAGGGTCGCAGGTTGGAGAGGATCCCCAGAACTTCATTGATTAGGTAAAGAAGATCTTGAGAGTGATGCAGTTAACTGGGAATGATAGGCTGAGTTGGCATCCTACCAACTTATGGATGTAGCTCACATTTGGTTCACTCAGTGGAAGGAAAACAGGGGTACGGATGCAGTTCCTATTACTTGGGAGTGTTTTAGTGAAGCTTTTCTGGACAAATTCTATAACGACCTGGAAATCTAGTGAGTGAAACTAGAGCCTAACGATTGTGTATTGCTTTCGTAATGGGGTTTCATGTGATAGAATGTTGTCCCGAGCTTAGGTTAATGGGTTTAGGGGTTAAACGTCAAGGTACGACTCCCCAAGGAATACCCAAGGGGTCGTTGAGGAGGACCCTAAAGCCTAACCCCCAAGACCCCAAGAAAAAAAAAATGCCAAATTGGTGAGACCTACGGATGGGGACCTACGCCCCGTAGGTCCATCCACGCCCCGTGGATGGCCTCCGTAGGTCAGGGCCTCAAATGGCAAGCCACAACCCCAAACCATGGAACAACGGGATGGGGAGTCACTGATAAACACTATCAAAGACACTTCATCCAATACTAAGTGTCAACAATCATCCAATAGTAATATAACCCAACTTAGTGAGTTGGGGTCGAGTCCCAAGGAAGTAGTTTTTCCTTTAAATTCGAAGCTGAAGTTGTGACAACTATCTCTTCAATGAAACACTTGTTACACCTTTATAGTTTGAGTTTCAAATGTCAAATTTCACTCTAATTTCGCAAATCAACACAAAATAAACAAACAGTAACGTAGAATTTGAGGAATTGACTAGCCAATGGTCGAATTTTACTTTAGCTAGTGAATGTTGATGCTCATAATAGGGTAATTTGTTTTGGGTAGGTCAGGCCATAGATAAGATAAATTTCTTTCGAACAATTACCTTTTCTATGCTGAATACTCTCAAACTTCAGAACTAATCGGAATATGCCCAGCCCTTTGTCCTCATCAAATCCACTCTCTCGAGCTGTATACAAAGGATAGGTTCTGTGTTTCACTCTCTCACGGTGAAATCGAGGTAACCCACTACTAAGTATGCTAAGTTTGCTACCTTGGTTCCGTGCCTCTCTCTCGCAAGCTGACAAAACTAAACTTGTTACACTTAATAAGCAAAACAACTTCAAAACGCAGCAGCAACTCAGACACACTTCAAACTAACCCTATTACTTGCATTTCAACAATACCCACTTAGCAAGACTCAACAATTTGCTTCATGGTCAAAACCCCAAGAGAAGGGTTTTAGCCACTCATATAGAAAATAGAAAAATTAACATTCATTATCACTCCCATAGTTGAGTACAAAATGAGAATTATAATGAGGAAATCAACTAAAAATCTTCTCTATTAACAAAATCTCTAAGAAAATCTTGCTAAAATCACCAGGGAAAGCCTTTGGTGGTGTTTTTTCTCTAAGTAATTTCTTCGTCTCATTTTTGAATGCCTTTCTCTCTCTAGCCAAAATGAATTTAAACAAGTCTGAAGTGTCACTGCTTTAAGATCACTCGGTGAAGTAAGTCGGGCGTCGCCGACCGACAGATCGGCGACTCACCGATTGTTCTTCATCTCGCATCTATTTTCAACTTTTTCTTGGTCTGGCCACTGTAACTTTAGGCGATCCAGGTCGGGATCACTGAGTAACTCCGCGATTCGCCCTTTTTCCTTCTATCTCTCCCATCAGCAGTTGCTTGAATCTTCTTCAGCACTTTTGGCGACCAAATTATCTTTCGTCGAATAGATTGGCGACACACTGAATAGAGTTGTTATTCGCCGAAAGCACCCCCGTTTTAACTCCAGTATTATGTAACTTTAGGTGGTATCTTGGCAATTTGGCGATTCACCGAATGACATTGGTGATCATCAGGCCTTCATTTCTTCCTTCTTTTAGCTTGCTTTATTCCCTTCTTGAACAATAGTGTCCATGCATCATTCCTAAATCCAATTATCTGAAATTCAGGGATTTACATCATTCATTGGCACAAAAAAAGCATTTGAGGGAACTAATTTTGTTAAAATAAAGCCCTAAATGAGTCCTAATCGTGGACTCATCAACATCCCCAACTTAAACTTTTGCTTGTCGTCAAGTAAAACATCAAGTTCATCAGTTCAAAAGGGATGTCTCAAATAGTGCTACACAAGACTCAATCTTGAATGCACACAAAAAGACTCAACTTACTCATGCAAGGATCAATTGTGCAGTCAAAGAGTCAAGTTGTGACTCACCAATATCAAAGAGTCTCAAGCTCACAATACTTGCTTCAAATGCAAGTTCAAGCTCAACAAAGGTACTCAAATGTCCTCACACAAAGAATGATTCATATTCACACACAATGGTTCAACAATTTAAAGTTTCAGAATCAAATGCAACGTTCACACTCTTAAAGATGAACACAATGCATGATTTCACCCATAGGTTTGCCCGTATTTTCCAAACAACATTTGTTTCAGCACACTCAAGATAAAAAAGGTCTTTTCAAAGCTTGTAATGGGGCTGAGTGCAAAGGGATGGTCATTTAGGCTCAATGTCTATGGTCCTCATGAAATGTGGTGCGAACAACACTTCCTTTCCTTTTCTTTCTCATTCTCATTCGTGCTCAAAAGTCATCCCATTATTCACTTTCCATGGGCTGTTGGAAACTCCATTTTGTTTGTATTTTCACAACTTTATTCCACAACTTTTTCATTCTTTTTCTTTTTCATCTTTTTTTTGTATGGAGGGGTTCCATTTTTCTCAAAACCATGAGTCAAAGGGGACTTTCTTGCACTCCTTGATTTACCTTCTCTTTTCACCACACCCGCCTAAGTTGGCTATTCAAACACACTACAAATTATGAGGATTATGGGTAATGGATCAATAAAAGGTCACAATGTTTTCATCAAGTTTCTTCCAAGAAAAGGTTACGGCTCAAAAGGTGTTCAAAAGGGGTTCACACACTCACAAGGTAGGCCACAAAAAGAGGTATAATGTCAAATTGTTTCACACTTTTTAAAATTTCCTAAGATCATATCAAAAGATTGCATCACTTAGTCAACTGGACCAACGCGGCAAATTTTAGGTGTCATCATACATGGTTCACGGTAAGCTCATCACACAAGGCATTGACACCAATGACAAACAAGACTCCACACTTTTGCTAGTGTGCAATGTTCATCAGAAGAGACTCAATTTGATACTTGGCTAGTCACAATGAGATGTAAAAAGTTGACAATTGTCTATGCAACTTCATTTGGCCTCATTGTAGCCGCACATTCATTTTTGTTCGATTATGAGCACTATATAAGTCATCGGTATTGATCAAAACCGATAATCAAATTTGTGAAAGAACAGTCACATACACAAATAGGGGAGGTGGCATAAAGAGGAGGAGGTTCGTTCAGTTCACTGACCAATTTCCACCCCCCACCAAAAGCATTCAACATTGTCCTCAATGTGGGTAGAGAGCGGACATTACCACAAATAAAAAAAAATATCATTAATAAATAAAGACTAACAAGAGATGAAAACAATCTAGTGTGTAAACAAGTAGAGCAGGGTAGCGAGGAATCTTTACTAAATGCCCAGTTGGTGACGGAGTGAAACAGTCGTTGAATGCTTCGGCGATGCACCTAATGTTCTTCGGATCGCTCTTAGTTCTAGTGGACTGCACTCTTAGAGGAGGCAAATCGGTGAAGATGTAGGGGGTCTCCGAACAGATCGGTGATTCGCATAATGAACTCAGAACATTGCCGGTTGATCCTTGAGGACATTGTCAGCATTGACTAGAAATGGTGAGGAAAGTCGGGTCGCCTAAGCGTATCGGCGATACGCCGACTGGTGAAGGTGTCCCACCAAATGTTCCAGAGTCTCAGCCTCATTTTTAAGATCCCTACGGCGAACCAAATCGTGCTTACCAAACTGGTTCATTGACTCGCCAAGAGCACTTTTGTCTCGCTCATGATCCTGCTCTTGCAAAATCAACACACATTATTTAAAACACTAACACTTGGGTTGCCTCCCAAGAAGCACCTTATTTAACGTCGTGGCACGACGTGGAAATGCTCTCAAGCATCTTCCAGGTACACTACCTCAATCAAAGAAATCTCCTGGCATTCTCCAAAGTATAATTTCAAACGTTGCCCATTCACCTTAAATGCATGTCCTTCTTGACCCTCAACTTCTATGGCACCATTTGTGAATACTCGTGTCAGTCTAAATGGTTCGAACCATTTGGACTTGAGTTTTCTGGGAAAAAGTCTAAGTCGGGAGTTGTATAGCAACACCCAATCTCCTACCTTGAACTCTCGCTTAAGTATTTTAGCATCATGCCACTTCTTCATATTTTCATTGTAGAGAGTAGAGCTTTCGTAAGCTTTGAACCTGAATTCGTCCAACTCGTTTAACTGTTCTACTTTCTCTTTTGAGGTGTTTGTCCAGTCCAGATTCAGAGCTTTCAGTGCCCACATCGCTTTATGTTACAATTCAACTGGTAAATGGCAAGACTTTCCAAAAAACTAGCTGATACGAAGACATACCGATTGGGGTATTGTATGCAGTGTGATATGCCCATAGTGCGTCATCAAGCTTTCGAGATCAATCAGTCATGTTAGTATTCACCATCTTAGCCAGGATACTTTTGATCTCTTAGTTTGAAAACTCAACTTGACCGCTTGTTTGGGGATGATATGGAGTTGCTACCTTCTGTTTCACTCCATACTTACTCAATGCAGCTTAAAACCATTTATTGCAAAAGTGTGATTCGCTATCACTAATGATAGCTCGAGGAGTACCGAATCTGGCAAAGATGTAGCGTTTCCAAAATTGAACCACACTTTTCCCTTCATTATTTGGAAGTGTAACAACTTCCACCCATTTAAAAACATATTCTACTGCCACTAAGATATACTTATTACCAAATGAACTCACAAATGGGCCCATGAAATCTATTCCCCAAACATCAAATAGTTCAACTTCTAAAATGGGAGTAAGGGGTAATTCGTTTCTTCTAGACACTCCACATTGCTTCTGACATTGAGCGCATTTCTTCACAAATTCATGCGCATCCTTGTAGAGGGATGGCCAGTAATAGCCGCTTTGGATTACTTTAGCAGCGTATGGACACCGCTATGATGGCCCCCAACCGAGGAAACATGACAAGCACAGAGAATTTCTACCGCTTCTTCTTCCGGAACACATATTCTAATGATATGGTCTACACACTCTCGAAAAAAGTATGGTTCATCCCAAAGTTACTTTTTAACGTCGAACATGAACCTCTTTTATTGGTAGAAGTTAAGCTCGTCCGACATTAATCCGCACACTATGTATTTAGCGAAATCTGCATACCATGGAGTTTGTTTGAGAGTTGTTGCAAATACTTGTTCATGAGGGAAAGAATCGTCTATGTAAACCTCAGGTTCGTCATCCTCTTGCCCTCTAATCGTGATAAGTGGTCAGCCACTTGATTTTTGCAACCTCTTCTATCTTTGACCTTAAAGTCAAATTCTTGCAATAATAGTACCCACCTTATCAACCTTGATTTGGCATCCTTCTTTGCCATTAGGTAATGGAGTGCAGCATGATTAGTGTGAACAATTACTTTAGTGCCTAACAAGTATGTCCGAAATTTCTCAAATGTATAGACTACTGCAAGCAACTCTTGTTTAGTAATGGTATAGTTACGTTGAGCACTATTTAGAGTCTTACTCGCGTAGTAAATTAGGTGAACTAGTTTGTTGCATTTTTGCCCCAGCACAACACCCAACGTCGTTACACTTGCATCACACATTACTTCAAAAGATTCTGACCAATCAGGACTAATAATGACCGGGGTGGATACTAATTTCTTCTACAAGCACCGGAAAGCCACCATACAAGCATCATCAAATTGGAATTTCACCTATTTTTCTAAGAGTTTGCATAAAGGATGTGCAATCTTTGAGAAGTCTTTGATGAACCTCTGGTAGAAACCGGCATGCCCCAAGAAGCTGCGAACACCCTTCACTGAAATTGGTGGAGGTAGTTTCTCAATCACTTCAATCTTTTCCTTATCGACCTCTAATCCCTTTTGTGACACCTTATGCCCGAGAACTATGCCCTCCTTCACCATGAAGTGGCATTTTTCCCAATTCAGAACCAAGTTTATCTCTACGCATCTTTGGAGCACTTGCCCCAAGTATGCCAAGCACTCTTCAAACGTGTCCCCTACGACTGAGAAGTCGTCCATGAATACTTCCATAGAATGCTCCACCATGTTCGCGAAAATGGATAACATGCAACGCTGAAATGTTGCCGGGGCATTACATAGCCCAAATGGCATTCTCTTAAATGCAAACATTCCATAAGGACAAGTGAAAGTGGTTTTCTCTTGGTCTTCAGGCGTAATGAAAATTTGGTTGTAATCTGAGTATCCATCTAAAAAGCAGTACCAACCTCTCTCTGATAGTCGATCAAGCATTTGATCCATGAAAGACATGGGGAAGTGATCCTTTTCAGTCCACAAATTTATTTTTCGGTAATCCATGCATACTCTCCATCCGGTCACTGGTCTTGTAGGCATAAGCTCCCCCTTTTAATTTGGGACTACCGTGATACCTCTTTTTTTGGTACACATTGCACCAGACTTACCCATTTACTATCCACAATAGGATAGATCACACCTGCATCGAACCAATTTATAATCTCCTTTTTCACCACTTCCTGCATTGGTGGGTTCAATTTTCGCTGATGTTCAACACTGGGCCTACAATCATTATCAAGCTGAATTTTGTGTGTACAAATACTGGGGGATGCCTGCTATGTCAGCTATCGTCCAATCTATAACTTTAATATGCCTTCGTAACACCTCAAGAAGTAATTTCACCTGCCATTCAAGCAAACCAGCCGCAATGATTACTAGTAGGGTGTTATTTGCTCCCAAGAAAGCATATCGGAGATCGGGGGAAGTGCTTTTAATTTCAGATTTGGTGGGTCTTCTGTTGATGGCTTTGTGGGAGGATTCTCTCTATTTTTCAAATCAATGTCAAATTTCAATGGAGTCTTTGAATAGCCTCCCAAGCCTGAGAGAGCAGCTACTACTTCTATATAACCTTGAATTTCAAATTCATCATAGTTAGCAAGCACAACTTCAAGAGGTTCGCTCATGCACATCAAATGGCTTACAGTAGCCACCACCTTATCAATAACATCAATGGTGGACACCACATGTATATCACTTGGGTGTTTCATTGATTTACAAACATTGAAGGTTACTTCATCTTAGTTCACTCGAAACTTTAACTCTCCGCTTTCAACATCCACCAATGCTCTTCCGGTTGCTAAGAATGGTCATCCCAAAATAATGGGAATTTCAGAATCTATTTCACAATCGAGAATGACAAAATTGGCTGAGAAAATGAACCGATCAACCTTCACCAAGATGTCGTAAAGTATTCCCACGGGATGTTTGATAGAACGGTCAGCCATTAGAAGTCTCATTGTGGTTGCTTTTGGTTCATCCAACCCAAGTTGCTTGTATATCGCGTAGGGCATTAAGTTGATGCTTGCCCCCAAATCACATAAAGCTTTAGCGAATTGGAGCATGCCAATGGTGCAAGGGATGGTGAATGCCCCGAGATCTTCTCTCTTTTTGATCAGCTCTTTAGTCATAATTGCACTGCAACTATGAGAAACTTCAATCGTCGCAAAATCCAAGATCCATTTCTTTGTGACTAGCTCTTTCATGAACTTGGCATATCCTGACATTTTCAACAATGGCTCCACAAGGGGGAGGTTGATTGATAGTGTCTTGAACACCAACAAGAACTTCTTGAACTTCTCATTTTCATTCTTCTTCTTTAAGCATTGGGGAAATGGTGGAGGTATTTTGGGTAAAGGTTGCATGACTTTTGGAATTTGAACGTGTTGTTCCACTTTCTTTTGTGGTTCTTTGGCATGGTTTTGATGGATAAGTAACTCTTGTTCCTCCATGCCTTTACTTTTTTCATGCTTTTGAGAATCTTCATTTCCCATCAAATTACCTACTGCCACCTTTCCGCTACGAGTAACCACAACCAACCCTCTATCGTCATCTTCCATCGTTATTTTTGGTTTCAATTGAGCTGATAATGAACGCAATTGTCCTTCAAGTATCTTGATGGCATCGGCATGAGAGTTTACTTTACTGTTCAATGATGAAAATTCATCTTTCATCCCTTTCAACAAATCATCTGAACCTTCAACTTTATCAAGTATGCATGACAACAAGGCATTCACCCGGGGACTGATTGCACTCCTTTTTGATTTTGGGCTCTCACTCGAGTGAGTATGGTTCTCCTCATGATTATCTTCCCTTCTCCAATAATCATTTTTCTCAGCCCAATCTTGATAGTATCTCCTTTGTTCTTCTCCCTTATGATAGTTCCAACCTTAATTTCCGCCTCGTTGTAGATAGCGTTGGTGCAAACCCTCCTCATATCTCTTTGAGTTCCAACCTTGATTCTCCCTCGGCCTTGAGTAATTGGAAGAAGAACCCTCCTTAACTCTAAACACTCCACATGTCCCCTTCATGTGCTCTTTTAGAAATTCCATTTGGGTCAACATCTTCTTGATGTTTTCATCCCTCTCTCTCTCTCTTTATCAAGTTGCTCTTGCCTTAATCTAAAACTAAATGGAGAGACTTGATCCTCTTTGGTGTACCACACTTGGTTTATTCTAGTAATGTCATCAAGAAGAAACAAAGCTACTTTAAATGATTGTAACCTTATTCCTCCTCGTACCAATTGATCAGCCACTCCTTTATTAACCAAATTGAGACTCCGATAAAAATATTGAAGTAACAAATTGTTTGGTAGCCCATGAGTTGGGCATTTTAGTAGGAACTTTTTGAATCTCACCCACGTTTCATGGATGGGTTCCCCCTCCTATCGCTTGAAACTTTGAATTTCGTCTCTAAGTTTCATCATCCTTAATGGAGGAAAGAATCTTGTGTTAAATGCTATAACCAACTCCTCCCATGATGTGATGGAATTGTTTGGTAACTCGGCTAACCACTTATTATATTCTCCCATTAAGGACAGTGGAAATAACTGCAGCCGAATTGACTCTTGTGACACATTTTTGAATGAAAAAGGGTTGCAAACCTCTGTAAAGTTTCTCACATTCTCATGCGGGTCTTCATGATCTAGGCCTCCATATAGTCCCCTTATTTGGAGTAGATGAAGAGTTGTGCCAGTGACTTCAAATATCGCATTCTCATCAGTTTGTGGGATACAAATTGCACCAATTCCACCCGATTGAGTTGGATTGTAGACACTATTGATGTCTTCTATAACATCTCGATGACCTGCTTGGCTATCATTCATCTCTTCCTTACTCATGTTCACTTCTACGTAGTCCAACCAACACTTACACAAAGCAGCAAAAACTAATTCAACTACAACCAACAAATTTGAGAATGTCAAATCTTCAATCAAAGATTTCTAAGTAACGCTGCTCCTCGGCGGCGGTGCCATTTTGATAAACGCTATCAAAAACACTTCATCCAATACTAAGTGTCAGTGATCGTTCAATAGTAATATAACCCAACTAAGTGAGTTGGGGTCTAGTCCCAAGGGAGTAGTTTTTTCTTTAAATTCAAAGCTGAAGTTGTGACAACTATCTCTTCAATGAAACACTTGTTACACCATTATAGTTTGAGTTCCAAATGTTAAATTTCACAAATCAACACGAAATAAATAAATAGTAACATAGAACTTGAGGAATTGACAAGCCAATTGTCGAATTTTACTTTAGCGAGTGAATGTTGATGCTCATAATAGGGTGATTTGTTTTGGGTAGGTCAGGCCATATATAAGATACCTTTCTTTCGAACAATTACCTTTTCTATACTGAATTCTCTCAAACTTTAGAACTAATCGGAAGATGCCCAACCCTTTGTCCTCATCAAATCCACTCTCTCAAGCTGGATACAAAGGATAGGTTCCGTGTTTCACTCTCTCGAGCTGAAATCTAGGTAACCCACCACTAAGTATGCTAAGTTTGCTACCTTGGTTCCGTTCCTCTCTCTCTCGAGCAAGCTGACAACACTAAACTTGTTACACTAAATATGTAAAACAACTTCAAAATGCAGCAGCAACTCAGACCCACTTCAAATTAACCCCATTACTTGCAATTCAACAATACCCACTTAGCAAGCCTCAACAATTTGCTTCATGGTCAAAACTCCAAGAGAAGGGTTTTAGCCAGTCATATCGAAAATAGAAAAATAAAAATTCATCCTCACTCCCATAGTTGAGTACAAAATGAGAATTATAAAGAGGAAATCAACTAAAAATCTTTTCTGTTACAAAATCTCTAAGAAAATCTTGCTAAAATCACCAGAGAAAGCCTTTGGTAGTGTTTTTTCTCTAAGTATTTTTTTCCTCTCGTTTTTGAATGCCTTTCTCTCTCTAGCCAAAACGAATTTAAACAAGTATGAAGTGTCACTTATTTAAGATCACTCGGCGAAGTAAGTCGGGCATCACCGACAGATCGGTGACTTGCCGATTGTTCTTCATCTCACCTTTATTTTCCACTTTTTCTTGGTCTGGCCACTGTAACTTTAGGTGATCCAGGTCAGGATCACCGAGTAACTCTGCGATTCGCCCTCTTTCCTTTTATCTCGCCCATTAGCTCTTGCTTGAATCTTCTTCAACACTTTTGGCGACTAGGTTATCCTTCGCTGAATAGATCGGCGACACGCCGAATAGAGTTGCTATTCGCCGACATCACCCCCATTTTAGCTCCAACATTCTGTAACTTTAAGCGGTATCTTGGAAATTTGGCGATTTTCCGAATGACATTGGCGATCATCAAGTCTTCATTTCTTCCTTCTTTTATCTTGCTTTGTTCCCTTCTTGAACAATAGTGTCCATGCATCATTCCTAAATCCAAATACCTAAAATTCAGGGATTTACATCATTTATTGGCACAAAACAAGCATTTGAGGGCACTATTTTAAAAAGAAGAAGCCCTAAATGAGTCCAAATCATTGAATCATCAGTCACCCCACCTACGGTTCATAGGTCTAGGGGCGTAGGTCAGGCTTGTAAAAGTTGTCAATTCAGCCAAGTGTTGGGGTAGTTTGGTAAAATCCTTTTTGAGTTAGTTTAGTTAATGGACGGTTATTATTGAGTTATTAAAGTATTTTAAGGGTTTTAAAGTTATTAAACTCCTTTTTAGACTTCATTATTTCCAAACACTCAAAATTCTAAACTCACGTCTCCAAAAGTTCTCTCTCTAGAATCTCCATTGAAGAGCAAGTTCTAGGTCAAGTCTAGGGGTCAAGAAGAAACTTTCTTCTTTAATTTCGTGTGGAATTATTCCCTAAAGGTATGGTAGTCTTCATACTTGACTTAGTTTCTTTCAAGGAGCCAACTTCAATGATGTTTTCAAGTCTCCAAATTTCCCCAAAAACCCTAGTTTACAATCTATGCATGGGTTCAAATCCAAATCATTTTCAAAAGGTTTTATATGATGAATTATGAATGTATTGATGAATTATTGATGAATTATGGTCAATTTATTTTATGAACCCATGTTTCCCTAAAAATCCTAAGGTGTGATTTGTGATTGGAATTGATTGAATCATGAAAGTATGTTGAATTGTTTATGTTTATATTGAATTAATTATTGAATAATGTTAATTCCCTTATCTATTGTAGTATCTTAGATGTTTGGGTTATGATAGATGTATAGACTTGGAAGGCAACTTTATGAAGGATCTATGTATGATTATGATGTGAAGCATATGTGTGTGATCTCAATGAAAGACCTATGATCATGTTTAGAATGTAATTGTGTTATGATTGAAAGAATATTCTCAATTAACACTCATGAATGATGATGATAGAATGTGAAGGGTTTCTATAATGTAGTGTTATATCTTGAATTGGTAAGCTTGTGCATCATATTCTTGTATAAATAAGAGTAATGTGGATTGATGTATCTTGAATTGGTAGGCTTAAGACATCCTTTTCTTGTATTGATGAATGTTATCTTGATGTAATATCATATCTTGAATTGGTAGGCTTAGGCATCCTCTTCTTGTGTAATGAATGTATCGAACTTAATGAACATTAATCGCTAGACCTATGTTGGTAGCCCTTGCATGATGAGTCTATGACCTATTCTAATGATGTATCTTGGATCGGTAGGCTTATGGCACCCTTTCATAAATAATGTTAATGAACTTTGGGATCGGTAGGCTTATGGCACCCTTCCATGAATGTTGATGATAAAACCTTGAAATGGTAGACCTAGTGTTGATGGCCCTTTCATGTGTGAAATGATGAACCTTGTATCGGTAGACCCAATGTTGGTGGCCCTTCTTGGAAAGTCAATGAGCTATCCTTAATGTACCTTGAATCAGTAGACCTAATGGTGGTGGCCCTTTCATGTGTAATGTACTTCGGGTCGGTAGGCCTAATATTGGTGGCCCTCTCAAGTACAATAATGCTAATGTGAATGAACAACTCTATGGGAATGGAGGCTAAGCACCGAGTGGATATGGTAAGATGGAAACTCTCCCCTTGCTAGGTTAGGGTTCCAATGAACATCTTCCTATCCCATAACTATGTGCCCACATAGGATCTTAGCTAGTGGAATCCACTTAAGCTAAAATGTTACCGGTCCTACCTTAGGCAAGTAGACCACCTCTTTACGGTATGGGACTATATGACACCAGATTCCATGGTTTTCTCTCATGGTCTATGTCGGTTAATGCTTATTTCCACCATGTGAGATGTGCATTATGGTTTCTTGAGAAGTTCTACGAAGTATGGGTGGTATTATGGGATGCTATCCATGCATTGCACGAGTAGGCTTTGAGAGGGTCATAGTGAGCTTTCTAATGTCTTAAGGACTAATGAGTGAAAGTTCTCTTAATGAAGCTAATGAAGAATCTCGACTTATATGCTTAATGTGATGATGCATGCTATACTTGGATTGTATTATGAGTTACTTCCTTGTCATGACTTATGAAATGTTTATGTCTTTTATGTATGAGTATTGGGTAAAGATGGAAAGGATGAATGATAAGTTCACTTTTGGTGGCCTTGATGTGGTACTTAGTGTGGATGGTGGTATGGGACGCTATTCATACATTGCACATAGTATAGCTTGGGGTTGCTTGAGGTGAAAGCTTAATGTAATGAAATGTCTTATATGGTTGATTATGTTCTATTAATGTGAAGCAATGACTTGTATGTTGGTTATGATTGTATAGTATGCCTCTTATACTTATGTTCATGAACTTTTCTCAAATTGGCCCCTTCGACGCTTTTTTCGCTGTATACCCCCTCCATCCTTCGGAGGTGGAAGAAAGGGTACTTACATTTTAATACATAGTAGGGCCCCAGAACGCTAATAAAAGCATGACTTTCAAATAAAATGTCCCTTTTAAGCATGTTTTTTCATGGCTATCATACTTAGTACTTAATTGTGCTAACCCATATTTATTCTATTTTACTACAAGTGTAGGTTCCGGCATTTGAGTTGATTCTCTCTAGTTGAAGCTTGGATTGAGTTCTTCCAAGACTATTGGTATGCCCTCATGGATTCGAGGACAAGTACTTTGATGTTTCATTTCTTTCATGTAATAGACATTTGTTAGACTTTCAATTGTAAAGGGCCGTGTACCTACTTTTGTTTTGGATATTATTTTTAGATGGCCATGTGAGACTAGTAGACTTCCGCTATTTTAAATGAAGTTTTTCTATTGTATGTATTTAAAGAAAAATTTTAAATTCCGTACCATTTTCCTTATATCAAATGTTATGAATGCTATGAGGCTTGTATGCGACTTTTCAGAGTCTTATACGCCATGTCGCTATTGGGGTATAGGCTCGGGTCGTGACAGGTTCTTCCCAAGAGAGTTGAGAGAGGAAAAAGCTCAGGAGTTCATGAATTTGAGGAAAGGTACAATGTCAGTCCAAGAGTACGAACTCAAGTTCACCCAACTCTCCAGGTATGCTCCACATTTGGTTGTTGATTCGAGGGCTCAGATGAATAAGTTTCTCTATGGGGTATCTGACTTAGTGAAAATGGAGTGCCGAAATGCTATGTGACTAGAAGATATGAACATCTCTAGGCTCATGACTATGCTCAGCAGGTTGAGGGAGATAAGCTTAGGGAACAGGCTAAGGAGAACAAAAAAACTAGGCCATGCAACTATGAGTATTCTCAACAAAAAATTGGGTGGTGGAAATCGCTCGCAGTTTCAGCAAAAGTCTTCATCCCCCAACACTTCAGCTATTGCTCTATTTTCTAGATTTCGACAGGATCAGAAAGGTAGGGCATAAGGCTCTAAGTCTCAGGGGAGTGTTTCAGGTACCAGAACCTACCCAACTTGTCCTAAGTGTGGTAAGAACAATCCGGGCTAGTGTCTTTCAATAAAGGAATGATGTTTTTGGTGTGGTCAGACTGGTAACAGGTTGAGAGATTGTCCTTCTACTAAACAGGATCAAAGAGGTAATAATGGTAGAGCTCAGTCCACAACTTTAGCGGCACCAGCAGGTCACCCGACTCAGTAGGGTAACTCATCTGGTACAGGTGGAGGTCAGTGCCAAAACAAGTTCTATGCTCTTCAGGTTCGCCAGGATCAAGAAGATTCTTCTGATGTGTTCACTGCTACGTTACGAGTATTTTACTTAGAAGTTTATGCTTGGTTAGATCCAGGGGCTACTCTTTCCTTTGTAACTCCATATATAGCAGTAAACTTCGGTGCCACTCCAGAAACTCTTTCAGATCTGTTCTAAGTATCTACTCGAGTCGGTGACCCAATTATATCTAGACAGGTATACATGAATTGCCCTATCATAGTCTCTCAGAAAGTCACCTCAGCAGATCTTGTAGAGTTAGAAATGGTAGACTTTGAGGTCATTCTAGGAATGGATTGGTTACATTCTTGTTATGCCTCAGTCGATTGTAGAACTAGGATCGTTCGTTTTTTAGTTTGTAGACGAGCCAATCTAAGAATGGAAAGGTAGTAGTTCAGTGCCTATAGGTCGATTCATTTCTTACCTTAAGGACAAAAATATGATATCTAAGGGTTATTGATTTCACGTATTAGGACACTTCTTCCAATACTAAGTTCCAACGATCGTTAGTCAGTAATATAACCCAACTAAGTGAGTTGGGGTCGAATCCCACAGGGAGTGGTACGTGCTTAAGATTCAAGAGCCAAGTACAAATATGTTCAAGTCAATCATAGGTAAAAAAAATTACGAATAAAAGCATGGTTTCAAATTAAGGGTGACACAAGTGTCAAATATGGGGGGTTTCGATTGTAATTATCAACTACAACAACAACAAATAACATTAATAAGCAAGTAAAGAGACGGGTTCTTGGGATGTGATTGGATTATGGGCCAAGGAAGACAAATGGGTAATTGAAATTGATAGTAAATAGTTGTAAATTAGTGAATAATCTAGACTTTAGTGGGGATAAACATTCTCTCAAACAGTTTACCTCAAATCAAATTGGTTTTTCTCGAACACCAATGAACATTAATTAAGAACAACCTTCGTTGTAGTCCATTCACTCTCTCAAGCTAAATCTGTCGAAAAGGGTTTAGAATTCACTCTCTCAAGTTGAACCTATGACAACCCAATACCCACAGACCATCAAATCAATAGTCTTGGTTTTAAAACCTCTCTCTCGAGCAAGCCAAAATCACGAAGTTAGAATTGCATTTGCAACTACAACCCTTTAAATTACACCACAATTACTGATCGAAATCACTTTTAAACAACATCTAAACTATCAGTTAACAATACCCAGCAGCTAAATCAACCCATAATCACATTATCACACCCCAAGAATTAGGGTTTTAGCTGGACATCATAAAAAGATAGAAATTGTTACCAAATTGTGTTTCCATCAACTAGGTATGATTAATTTCGTCTTTACAAAGGTTAAGGTTGAAGAATTTGAAAGACCCACTTCCAATTTCTCAAAAATGGAAATCTTCAAATCTTCAAAACTAAGGAAAATACTGTCTCCAAACTTAGAGTTCTTCTGGGTAATTAGATAGATAAAATTAGATACTATGAAAACTCTGATTAAACTAGGAATTTAAAAATGTATTTATAGTCGCCAAAAATATGCTGCGAAGGACCATTCGGCGCAATAAGTTGGGATCGCCGATCCACTCGGCGATCCGCCCTTTGGTCAATTCCATCCCCTTTTTGCTTTGTCCTTTAGCATCTTCAAATTCTATAACTTTGGGCGATCTAGCACTGCATCACAGAATCGTTCGGCAACACGCCGGTTGCTCCTTTCTATCGCAGACTTGATTTTCTCCTTCAGGGCTTGGCACACTGGAACTTTAGCCGAGATTATGGCCATTCGGAAACTCGCCCAATGGGTTAGGCGATCATCAGGCCCTCTTTTCTTCGTTCTTTCAACTGTCTTGTTCCTTTTTGCTCATTAGTGTCCATGCTTTGTTCCTCAATCCAAATACCTAAAACAATCAAGGATTTACATCAGTTATTGGCACAAAATATGCATTTGAGGACTCTAAATATTTTAAAATAAAGCCCTAAATGAGTCCAAATCGTGGACTCATCAACACCCCCAACTTAAAATGTTGCTTATCCTCAAGTAAAACTCAAGTTTAGCAGTTCAAAAAGGATGCCTCAAACAGTGCTACACAAGACTTAATCATGAATGCACACAAAAAGACTCAACTTACTCATGCAAGGATCAATTGTGTACTCAAAGATTCAAGTTGTGACTCACCATTACCAAAGAATCTCAAGCTCACACTATTTGCTTCAAATGCAAGTTCAAGCTCAACAAAGGTGTTCAAATGCCCTCACACAAAGGATGATTCCATATCCACACATAATGGTTCAACAATTTAAAGCTCCAGAATCAAATGTAACACTCACACTCACAAAGATGAACACAATGGATGATTTCACCCATAGGTTTGCCCTTATTTTTCCAGCCAACATTTGTTTCAGCTCACTCAAGATCAAAAAGGTCTTTTCAGGGGTTGTTATGGGCTGAGTGCAAAGGGATGGTCATTTAGGCTCAATGTTTGTAATTCTCATGAGATGTTGTGTGAACAACACTTTCTTTCCTTTCCTTCATTATTCTCATTCGTGCTCAAAAGTTATCCCATTATTCATCTTCCATGGATTGTTGGTCACCTCATTTCTTTTTGCATTTTCACACTTTATTCCATAATTTTTTCATTCTTTTCTTCTCATTTTTTTTATATGGAGGGGTCCATCTTTCTTAAAACCATGGGTTAAAAGGGTCTTCTTTGCACTTCTTGATTTGCCTTCTCTTTTCACCACACCCTCAACTTAGGCCTAAAAGCCTAAGTTGGCTATTCACACAAACCACAAATCATGAGAATTATGGGTAATGGATCAAGAAAAGTTACAGTTTGCATCAAGTTTCTTCCAAGAAAAGGATAAGGCTCAAAGGGTGTTCAAACAAGCATCACACACTCACAAGGTTCACCACAAAAGAGGTATAGTGTCAAATTATTTCACACTCTTCAAAGTTGCCTAAGATCATATCATGAGATTGCATCACTTAGTCAACTGGACCAACGGGGAAAATTCTAGGTGTCATCATGCATGGTTCAAGGTAAGCTCATCACAGAAGGCATCGACACCAATAACAAAAAACACTCCACACTTTCGCTAGTGTGCAATGTTCATCAGAAGAGACTCAATTCGATACTTCGCTAGTCATAACGAGATGCAAAAAGTTCACATATTATCTATGCAACTTCATTTGGCCTCATCGTAGCCACACATTCATTTTTTATTCGATTATGAGCACTATTCAAATCATCGGTATGGATCAAGACCAATACTTGAATTTGCAAGAGAACAACCACATTAAAACACAAACAAGAGGTGTTCCAATTTTTTTTGGAAGGGTCCAAAAATCATTTGCAATTAAAAACAAGGAGCCACAACCTCAATCATCCACAAAATGCAGTATTAACATAATATATAGCTCAATAACCCAAATATATACACAGAACAATCAACACAAAAGATGGGCCTCACCCCACCACAAACAAAAGTTATTTGTCCTCAAATGCAAGCAAGAATATCCAAAAGTTAAAAAGTAAGACATAGAGGGAGGTAAAGAGGAATCCTGTCTACTCGGTCTCTCCATCTGTCTGGGCATCAGTGCCCGGTACATCACTCTGAACATAAGCATATGTGACCAGAGTCACCTCAGAAGGACCAGCTTCACTGGACCCACCCATGGATGTCTCTGTCAGCGATGTACGGATCACTGACTACACAATAGTCTCCTCAAGATCCAAAAAATCTCCATATATGCTCTATTCCCTTATCTCTATCAGCTCCTTGTCGGTCTCTGCCTCCGACTCTTCAACTGCTGTAGCATCCCTATGTACATCTCCGGTGGGAGCCGGGGAATCTCTGAAGTCTCAGGAGCATCCACATCATCAAAAACCTTTAGTAATCAAGTGAAGTTAGTAGACTTTATATAGTCTATGTCCTTCCTCAAATCTGCTACTTCGGATTTCAAAGTCGTAACCTCAGAGGTCTCCCCCTGTCTGCTCTCACAAGCCTCAACTCTCGTATTGAGAGTGTCAATGGAGGTCTGAAGAGGGGTAAGTACAGCTAAGATGGCAGCCTCAATCATCCATGAGATAGATCTCTCTAGTCTAGTCACCCTCATATCAGCTAAATGGGCTAGGTGCCCCATATTCAGGATCATAGCCTGAGTGATCTTGGTGGGCTGGGCAGAGGTAGATGCACTTGGGGCTTGTGAAGAAGAAGAATTCGGAGTAGATGTACCTAAAGGCTTGGAGGCCAGAGTAGGAAAAGATGCCTCTGCAAGTATTGAATCAATGTCCACCTCCGGGGATATATCTACCAGAGCTGCTCTCCTCATATCAGCCTCCTCTCATATATATTTGGCCACAATACACCGGATGTCAATGGAGGAAGAAGGGGTAATATCAATATCTCTCGCATCATCTCGGGGTACTCCAACACACCGGCACAACTCTGTGATCAGGATCGGGAATGACAAGGAGGTCTGACTCTGCTTGGTCCTTATGGCCATCTCTTGATCTATGAGGAGTCCCAAGTCGATGCTCCTCCGGGATATGATAGCTCCAACGCAGGCTGCCTTAGGGTGGCGTATAATGGATTCGTTCTGGGATGGAATTATGGTGCTGCTAATGAAGCCAAACCAGAACTGAGCATCAATGCTGAAATCCCTTATTTCTATGGGGACCCCTTCCTCGATCCACCTTGGGGTGGTATCGGAAATCAATGGAGCCAACCAGCCCTTTAAGTCATCCAAGGACTGAGTAACCGGTAAACCCTCATATACCTATGTAGCTCCAAGACCCCTGACAAGTACTATTTATGTACTCACTATTGCATCCAACTTCTTTACCCCGGACCATGACCGACTTAACCAGTCTGAACTCGCAGGCCTTCTTCTTACTCTTTGGAACTAATTCACCATACGGTGTATAGAACTCCCGGACCCATGAAGGAATATAGGGGACCCCGGGGCCTGGTGAACTGGTTGAACTGGTGGATCTGGAGGGTGTCCCTCACATCAGAGTATCTGCCCTCAAGGCCCTCTGTAGAAAGCAATTTCTCCTCCAAAATAGTCCGCAACCCATCCTCTTTCAATCTATTAAGCAGTTGGGGAGGAAGAACCACATGTGGCACTGGAGCCATAGGAGGTGTAGGAGCTGGCATTGTATCATCTACAGGAGGAGTGGAAGAAGCTGGGACCCTAGATGGGTCAGGATGAGCTTTAGCACGAAGCTCTGTCCGCTAGGGCTGTAGGGGTTGATCGTCCTCAGGCTAATATAATGCTACCCCGGATTCAGCAGACACTCTCATCCTGTTGTGCTCAAGAACCTCAGATGCAGGCCTTTTTCCTTTGCCCTTGCCTCCTGTTGGAGGCTCTGTTCTTCCCCTTTTGGAAGGGTTTGCTCCCCCTTCATTTATTGTGATACCCCGTGCTCTTTTTCGGGTGGCATGTCGATGTTTGTCCTTACCATATCTGCAAAATATCAGGAAAAAGTGAGAAACACTTCAAGCAAAAGCACAGAAAAATAGTTGCAGACATACTCGCTGAACCAGTCGACTAGTCACCGAATCTCTTTGGTGAGCTAGATCGAGCCGCCGAAAGGATTGGCTCTAAACTCTCAGAAAATTTTGGCAAGTCGGCGATGTGAAGGCCTTTTAGTGAATCACCGATAGCATTCGGTGAGCAAGGATTTGCCCACCGAAAGGCACAATGCAATGAAGGGTCAGGGGTGCAGACAAATTGCGAACATGAAGGACTTTCGGCGAGTCGCTGAGTGATTTTGGTGACCTCAGGCTTCTTGAAGAAAGTTACAGAACCTAACTTCACATTTAGCATGAAAGTAAAGGCGAGATGGGGAATTTTGGCGAACGGCCGAGTGGTTTGGCGAGCGGGGCCCCC